>PVJA010005662.1:0-77805 GCA_004027025.1 Myocastor coypus
AAAGTGGGAGGAAATCTTGAAGACATCGGAGTAGGCAAAGAGTTCATGGACAGAAATCAAATTGCACGTTTAACACTTGAAAGCATCAACAATTGGGACCTCCTCCAGCTAAGAAGTTTCTGCATGTCAAAGGAAATCACTAACAAAGTGAAAAGACGACCCACAAATTTCAAAAAGATTTTAACTAACAAGTACTCAGACAAAGTCTTCTATCTAGAATCTACAAAGAACTAAAAACCATTAGGGTCCCAAAATTCGAAGATAAAAGAAGCAACTGGACCCAAGCTGGGCACATGTGAATGAGTTCAAAATTGGTAGATCTGGACCTGGTAAGCTGAGACACTTTGCTGGACATAGTCCTATGGAAGTCTCTTCTCTCTTTTTCTCTTGATCTACAGAGGGGTCAACAGGTAATCGGGTGAACTAGCCTGCCAGGAAACCCCAGGTATGTCAAGGGGAGGTGATTAGAAAGAACTTGAGTGAAATAAACTAAATACAAGCATCCCATTTGATATCTGTTTAGCTACACAGACAGAAGGTTTGCTCTTACTGTGTAAGATATAAACTCACTAGTCCCATAGATTTTTCAACTGCTAAATATCACTACCCATTATTAGGGTTCTTAAATGGTGTTCTGAAAATACAAAACTATAACTGCCTTAACCATATAATCTCTTTTGGGTAAGAATTACTCTAAAGGTGTAATCGCACCACGCTCCACATCAAAGGTCAGAGGACAGTGCTATACAAAATGACAAAGAGAAGGAATAACATGCAATCTCAGGCACCAAGCCCACCCACAAACAAAATACAGGAGACACTAGGATAAAAGAAAGTGGGAATCACACCGCTGAAAGCTCTGAATTAACTGAGCCTAAAGTAAAGAAACACCAGCAAATAGGTGTAGAGGAAATCAGATCAGAAATAATCTCTGAAGTAAAAAAAGGAAATCTCTGAATTAATAGCATCTGAAGTAAAGAGACTACTTCACAGTAGTAGAGAGGAAATCAGATAAAAAAATAACTTCTTAAGCAAAACAAGAAAGGATAATCATAATGAAAGAATTAATAATTTCTTCTGAAAAAGAGATAAAAAATTAGAGATTAGAAAAATCATGGATTCCTTGAATGAGTGATACAAGAAATAAATAGATCACATGAAGCAGACTAAAAGAGACACACAGGAATTTAAAACCTTAATCACAAGCTGTCAAAGTCATCAGAATGAAAGTGAAGATGGAGTTTCAGATATTGAAGACACTGTTGTAGCTAGTGAAAAGGAAAGAAAGCATCTCATAGAAACAACTAGAATGTAAGAAAAAATAATTCAGCATGTACAGATGATGAAAAAATGTAAGATTAATAGTCATCAATGAGAAAGAAAGAGTCAATGCAATGATATAAAAAGAATATGGGCAGAAGTAATTGCAAAAAAATTCCCAAATATGGGGAAATAATTTAGCATTCAGGTGATTGAAGCATATAGAGCTACAAATAACATCAACCCAAATAAAAACACAGCCAGACATAATAGTCAAGACCCCTGAAATCCAGCACAAGAATAACATATTAAACATCACTAAAGGAAAGAAATAGATCACATTTAAAGGAAGAGATAACACTCATAAATATGTACGCACCAAGCAATGGAGCACCCAGCTATATAACACAAATCTTAATGGACATGAAAATTCTAATATCCAATACCACAATATTAACAGGAGACATTAACAACCTCTTATTCCAAAATGATAGGTCCAGCAAATAATTAGCATATAATTGAGCATGACCTATGCACTAATATGTGGTCTGTTCTAGAAAATGTCTTATGTACAACTGAAACAAATGTGTATTCAGAAGTGGCTGGGTGGAGCACTCTGTATATGTCCACTAAGTCCATTTGTATTCAGAAATGGCTGGGTAGAACACTCTGTATATGTCCACTAAGTTCTGGTGCAGAACTAAAGAAGTACTGGGAACAAAAAAAGAAAAAGATGTCATGTTTTTATATAATGGAGTATTATTCAGCTACAAAGAGTGACAAACTCTAAAACTTTTGTATACTAGTGCATGTATCTTGAACATATACTTATGAGAGAAATAAGCCAGACCTAAATGTGTAAACATCATATAGTCTCCCTAATATAAGAAATCGAAAGAAGATATAAAAATGGAAAGGTATAACAGTTAAATGGAAAGTGAGAATTTAAGAATCAAACAATGAAGAACAAAGAGAATAATTAGGAAATATGGTAGGAGCCAAACCATGCATTTATATACAAAAGATATTTAAGAAAATGGTCCTAAAAGTCTCCAACACATTTTTGAAACTAGTGGATAATTGGTAGAATTTGCATCCTGACTAACTATATATTCTGCTTTCTGTTAACAAAACAAATACACTGAGGATAGCAATGTGTAATACTAAAACCATGCTTGGAATAACTATCATCTTGGCCTTCTAATTATGCACGGTTTCTAATGTCATACCAATTATTGCTATACTCTCGCTGAAGTAAATTTTTGTTTAAAGAGAAAGAAAGAAAGAAAGAAAGAAAGAAAGAAAGAAAGAAAGAAAGAAAGAAAGAAAGAAAGAAAGAAAGAAAGAAAGAAAGAAAAAAAAAAAGAAAGAAGGAAGGAAGGAAGGAAGGAAGGAAGGAAGGAAGGAAGGAAGGAAAGAAGGAAGGAAGGAAGGAAAGAAAGAAAGGTTATGAGACAAGGAGAAGGGCCATAGAAGTGTATTACTACAATTTTGTAAATGGTTAAGTTCCTAAATCTCTGCGTAACATTGCATAATTTTTCTTTTTCACATTCTGTAGGGATTTGAAGTTTAGAATATCAATAATTGATGGAAATTACCCGCTTCATGTTATGCTTAAGAAATTTGATATTCAGAAAGATAGTAATGTTAAGCTCAAGTGCCTATGTTATAGGGAATATCACCAAGTTTCTGTTCTGGAGTGCAACTTAAGTTGGGAGACAAAGTAATTAGAGAAAATGAAAGGATACAAGAAAAGCCAGTAATTTGTCTCTAGCCCCTCAAGGTCAATGAGGATATAGGGTATAAAAGAACCTGTACTGTAACAGCTTATAACTCATTGGAGTGTCAAATTTCCTGTTCAAGGACATTATGGGGCTGAAGAGGAAAATGATAAACAATGTACAGTGTGCCTAAGGAGAGTAACCTGGAGAGAAAACATTCTGTCAGGCTTTCACAGAGAGCAAACGGCTATGATTCATCCAGGTGGCTGACTCTGACAAAATTTCTGCAAATTGCAGTACCTTGTTTCAGGGTAAATCTTGAGAGGACCTCACTGACCTTGCCAGACACAAAAGTTACATTTTTTATAATATATGTCTTACTTTCTCTTGGTCTTAGCCATCCAGCAGAAAAATCTAACCACCAGGTATAAAATGGAAAACCATATTAATATTCTGAGTTGTAAAATGCTCAAGTCAATAGCTTCTGATAATGCCAGATGAGCTGATAATCCACTACTGTTATGGACTATTGGACTAAATGTACAGCTACTTTCTCTTTGTGCAATGAAAATAAAGACCTGTACTAATGACATTTAGAGAAGAAATCATGTCTGCATCTTGTACTCTGAACAACTACAGTGAAGACAATATGTGATGTATAAATTATTATAAAAATAATAAAAATGTAATATGATTTTGTTTACGAAGACTACTTTTGGCCTCCTTCCAAAAGATGATACAAGGAGGGCCAGGGAGATAGCTCCATGACACAAGTGCCTACCTGGCAAGTGCAAGGTCATGAGATTGAACCCTGGCCCTTCCAAAAAAAAAAAATCATGTAGGTTTGATTGTAGCAAGGAGTAGTATTACTAGCCAAGTATTGCAGCCACCTATAAACTAGTTTTTTATGGCTCTGTACCAATATTAGCTCAGGCTTTAATATATTCTTGCAGTGATGTTCTCTGTATCCTGTGCCTTTAAGGGATGCAGAGCCTTTTGACAATCAGTATTGATATCTTGAAAGACAAAGTTTGTAACACTAAATCGCTCAAATCTGGTGTTCTGATTGTTTTGTGTATAGCCTCCCTTAATCTGGAGACAAAGTCTACATATGGCTCCTTATTAGATCGGAGAATGAAATGAATTTTGAGCAGCCCTCAGCCTTTCTACCTTTTCCTATGATCTCAAGCAGTAAATACAAATTTGCACAATTGCCATATAATCATATTGCAATTGGGCTTGAAGCAAGGCTCTTGAGTCAGTGAGCTGATACGATGAAACATTAACTGGGGGAGGGATGTGCACTGTTAACTCTCTCTTGGATATTTGTTTCATTTTTTCTACCAAGTCCTAAACTGCAAATATTGTCTTGGCTACAAAATTACACAGCCCAAACTTCCCACTCATGACGAATTAATCTATGTTCATTTGCTAATCCTCATATTAATCTAATCACATTGGTTGATTTCATGTCATAGGTCATGACAGCCTGCTTTAAATCTTTTACAACCTTGAATGCCAAAGGTGGATGCTCCCACTGTATTACTCACTGATAAATAGAGCATTTGGCAGGTATTGTTGAACAACCACAGGAAAAATACCCAAAAGTGAAGAATAAGCTTCAGGCCCTCCCCATTGTCTCATTTGATTAAGAGCCTGAGATATCATGCTTTAATGAACTTTTACTGGGGCTTCCTTTATCACCTCATATGGAGAAGCAGATGGTTTAGGAGATGGCAGTAATGGCTGACTTTTTACGAACCGAGATGGAGGGATTACAGGAGTAGAGAACTCCAGTTTTTCAATAAATTTAGAAACCAGTTGTGACAATGACTTTACCTTGGCTCAGAGTTCACATACCTCATTCTTACTTTCCTTTTGTTCTACAACCTCCAAATCCTCAGATTCTGAAGAGATTATTTGCAATGTCATAAACGTCCTTCAAGGGTATGGTTTGTCACACTGCTCTCCGCTCTAGAGCATCAAGACATCTAAAGAACCAACAGTCTCCATATGCCGTGTAGCGCATTCATGCAGGGCCTTGGGAGAATACAACTTCACCAGAACTATGCATCACAGAGGCCACCTGCTCTATTTTTGTCCTTTTCTTTATGCTACAATCTGCATTTGAGGGTGCGGGAGGCAGAGGTCTTAAAAAGGTCTCATTCACAGATTTATATTTGCATGAAAATTGCTCTTGAGTTTTAGCAATATCAGCATGTACAGCTGACATTTTTAAGTATTTCTTAGACTCTCCTGAGTATGATTGCAATAGTTTCAAAGCTAAGGAAGTTAAATTACAAAGAGACCATAGATAGAGACAAATTTGTTCCCTATAGTGGGGAGCATTACTCAGCACTCTTGTAAATTGCTTCCAAACTTTTAAACTTGAAGCAGCCTTTTCTGATGGCCTGAATCAATAACAGTGTCACTGAACCGGAGGAGATAACTCCTCAAAACTGTTTGTTTTCATTTTTTGCTCCTACTCCCTTGAGTAGTTTCTGAATGAGATGGATCTATTCATTTTCTTTTTTATTATTATTTTTAATAATAAATAATGTGACAGTTTCAAAACATATTAGTAGCACATTCCCAAAAATTTATACAATGTACATTGTTGTCCTGGTAGTAGTTATTCAGACCACAGGATATAGAGATGATAATTTTTCTAATCATTATTGGTATAAAACTTTCTTCTCATTGGACTAAGAGAAAGTAGTCCAATATTCCATGTATTAGTTACTTTTTGCTCGTTGCTGGGACAAATACCCAACACTCAAAATGAAGGAAGGAAAGGTTTATTTAGCTCACAGTTTGTGGAGGTTTCAGTCCATATTCGGCTGGCCCAAGGCTGAGTGGAACAGAGCAGAGAGCATCCAGTTCATGGCGGCAGAACAGCAACAAATGGCGGCAGAGGTAGCCAACCAACACGGCAGCAGAGCAACAGCAACAGCTCGAATCTGTCTTTATATTACATTCAGGCTCTCTGCCTTACTCCCGCCCTAGGCTACACCCATAATCCCAGAAGTACTTCCACCCATAATCCTATCAGTACTAAAACCTATAATCCCAGGGATCATGGATCAAGTCTCAAACTCTAGAAGTCCCTGCCCAATGACTCCATGAGGCTTTGGGGGGACAACTAGACATAAACCATAACATTCCATAATCACAGTGGGTTATTGGCAGAACTGGCAATATTGGAAGCTGTTGATTTAAGCCTTTTACAGCTCAGCATACTAATCCAGCTTTACGTTTTATGCCTCAAAGTTAAACTTTTCTGCTGGGTGGTTAAGGACAAGCTAAACCAAGACCTGTGTAATAAAACATGTAACTTTTGTATCATCTTCTATTGAAGGGGAGTTCACCATTAACCTTAGCTTCTCCTCTTGATCTCACTTACTTTGAGCATTCCATACCCCAATAGTCCAACCTGCTTTACTTACACTTAATTGTTTCCTGTCCTTCCTCACGTTGGATGAAAATTATTGTATATCAGTCAGACGAATGAGAAAGGTAGTAGCAGGACTGGATATAGCTGGTGCTAAGGATCTCAGAAGTCTTGTCTGTCTGAGATCCAAATTGAGAAGCACAATGTATTTATTAAGATGCTTAAATAGTACAAATCATTGACAAAGGGCAATGTACAAGAAGGCCTCTAAGTCATGAGATCCTGATCAGTGCCCATTGCAGTTATGCTAAGACTTCAAAGTACACAAGATTTCCTCTGGTCTCTTAACGGAGTTCTGAAAAAGTAAACAGGATTGTTCTTCCCCAGTAGCTCTCTGCCAAGTAAAACCTCCTCCTCTTTGTTTTCCCTGAAATTTGTCCTCAGAGATCTGTTATGAATCATACAGCAAGGATATAAGACCTACATATCCTCATAATATTTTATAATGGTTCCAGATTAAACATCTAAATATGTTTTCCTTTGTTTTGTTTTAATTCTCAAGGGAGTGTAAGCATCACATATTCCAGAAAATGGCTCCTCTTAGGCTTATGTGGTGGCTCCTTCTTAGCCTCCTTCCTGCCATCAAATCATTCATCCTCACATCATCAGCTGGGATTACTTCCTCCTTCAGTGGTTGGCTCCTTTACAGAGTCTAGGGGGAAAACCATGATCCTATGAGGTACTAAGAACCTTGACTACCATGAATGAGGGGTAAAATAAAGAACTGAGAAAATACAACTTTTTAGAGTCAGGGGATCAAGCATACCATTCACCCCACATTACATATGATACCGAAATGCTATTTTTTAAAAAAAAAAGATACGCCAATTTTAGAAATGGTGACAAGGAATGGAATGTACTTTCCCTTAGTACTTTCAGGAGCATTTTTCAAATTGATAACTCAGTTTCAAAATACTCTGATTACTGAGAAAATTCACTTAAAGACTATTACATTAGAGTCCACTCTAATTGATGACTTCTAGTAAATAAAAGCTTGTTATTTGCATCTCAGTGTCTATAAAAAGGTGTTGTACGGAAGGGAATAAAGGTGAAACAGCTTGGAAAGAATAGTCAAGATGTGTGGCAAAATAACTGTAATAAAAAAAATAGTCATGTTTGGATATGTGCTAAGTAGTTTCCTAGCTACCTCGGAGGTAGGACTGCATATGAATTAAATTCTGAGGAAGTTTATTTTGAAATTGAAAATTAAAACCATTAGAATTGTAAATTCAGTCTTTTTGTTTATGAATAACATTAAATAAAATTTTAAACTTATTTTAAATAGATTTACATTATAAATAGGTAAATATTTGAGCAGTATCCCATATCAGTTTAATGATTATGATTTTTATGGTAATATAGACATTAAATTTGATTCTCCTTATATTTTTGTTTAAATATGTAGAAGCACTAAATAATTTAAAGTGAGATACTTAACGGTAATGCTCAAAATCCAGTATAATAAGATTCATTTTTTCTTTTATTCTAGTACAAAATATATAAGTACAATACCTTTTTATTTTCAGTTAATTAGTCTCAGTGAAATTTCATGATCAAAATCTCCATGTAATTATTTTTCTTCTAAAATCTCTGAAATTAAAATTCAACTCACAAAAAGAATATTTAAATCTAAGAACTTTTGAACAATTACCTCTGAGTCAGCTAGAACTATATTTTATTAAGATTTTTGCATTTAAAAATTTTGATCTCCAAGATGAATAATGTATCTCTTGATAAAAATAAATGGTAGGGTGTCACAGAAAAACAAACTGTTACTAAAATAATGAAAGTAGGATTTTCTAGAACAGTACGAACTGAAGAACCCAAAAATCTAGTTTTTTCCAGTCCTGTAACAGGACAAAGATCTCTGTCACCTCAGAAACTTTCTAAGGTGTTTGCTATCTTTAGAACGTTTACCTCACCCTAGCACATCCTCAGTTCCTAGACTGACTAAATTCTATATATTTTTTGCAAGTCTCAAAAAACCTGGTAAATGCTCTGACTTAATGCTATGCTTTCAACATTTATCTCTTAGTAATAGACATTTCTGTACATCTTCCTTGCAAAATTGCAAGCTCTAGTCCATAAATTAAGGATGATATTCCTCTTGTTCTCAGCTATATTCTCAACAATCATACACATATCTGAATATTTGTGTAATAAATGTTTAGTTTAACAAATAGAGAGAGGTCATAAATCTTACAAGACAATCAAAGGATTAGAATTTATCAAACAATGACAAAGCTATTTTTTATGTATTTAGTACAAAGTTTACAGTCTTACTATGTAGATTGGACTTATAGTAATTCTCCTGTTTTTAGCCTCCCAAGCACTGGGATTACAGGCGTGTGCCGCCAAGCCCAGTCTCAATCATATTCTCAGTGCCTGCTGCACTCTGCTTAGCCCTCTGAGCTAGCTGACCAGCACTGACAGACTATTTTATTTCCAGCTGTCCTGAATGACTGTACAATAACAAATTTATTTAGAAAAAAAAATTCACCACTTACTATATGTTAAATAACGTTGAACAAGACATGCTCTCTACACAGAAAGTACTGGAAAGTCATTGAAAAAATGTAAAATATGAAACAATGGTGAAATACTGTGACAAGCATGGCAACGCAAGGGTGGATTATTATGGAGCCACACGGGAGGTGATCTAATTCCAGAATGTATTATAAACTGTCCTAAAATACAGCAGCTGAAAATGACATTTCATTTTTTCACAAGTCTTAATTTTTCCAAGCTTTTCTATGGTTTTAATTATTAAATAAAAAATTTCAGAAATAATTTATATCTTTATTCTGAGCATGAGGAGGTCTTTGCTGCCCCACTACACTTTGCAAAGATGTGAACTAAATTTATCCAGACTTTCCAGGCTGTGTATGTTAATTTTGATGATCTAATGAGTTGCTATAGTAATGCAGTGCTCATGGCCAAGAAACACTTACCTTACCTTACCATTAATAACAACTCCGTCTAAGAGCAATGATGGTGACAATTCAGATATGTTAAAGAGCAGTTATTTTGGATAAAACTTCTTGACTTAATAAGGAAAGGAAAAAAATTATGCAGAGGTTACAAAAATCTATAATAAATTATTATTAATTTACTGTGCTTAATTTTCAAATTAATTTTATCATATAAAACATCAGTGTATGTAATTTGCAGTACTATCTGTGATTTAAGAGATCTACTAGCCGTGGAAAAGACCTCCACAAGTAAAAGCAAACACTATATCTTGTAATTTTATGAGTCAATAATTTAGGCAAAGTACAGGGAGACTAGTTGATCATTACTTCATGATATCCAAGGAATAATTGCTGAGGACTCAAATAGTAAGGAGGTAGCCAAATCTCTCTCTCCCTCTCTCTCCCTCTCCCTCTCTCTCTCTCTCTTTCTCTCTTCCTCCCTCCCTCTCTCTGTCTCTCTCTGTCTCTCTCTCCCCCTCTCTCTCTCCCTCCCTCCCTCCCTCCCTCTCTCTCTCTCCGTCTCTCTCTCCCTCTCTCTCTCTCTCTCCCTCCCTCCTCCCCTCTCTGTTTACTTTCTCATTATTGTACATCTAACTTCATAACATGAAACTGCCTAGTAGAATGTCTTATATGGAACTCAACACTATAGTATGCCAACAGACAGGGAATGGAGATTGCTAATTTTTTAGAAATGGCTTTTCATCAAAAACATTCTCTTGGCTTTCACAAGGAGAAAATTGGTCAAGCAATGGCCATGACTCATCCAGATGGCTGACACTGACAACAGTTCTTAAAGTGCTGTACGTGACTTTAAAGTAAATCCTGAGGGCATTTGACTGACCTTGGGAGATAAAAAAGCTACATGTTTTGTCATACAGGTCTTGCTCTAACTTGCCCTTAACCACCCAACAGAAGTTTCACCGTGAGGCATAAAACATAAAGCTGAGCTGTAAAAGGCTTAAATCAATAGTTTCCAACATTGCCAATAACCCACCAGCGATTATGAAACATTGGATTATGTATACAACTACTTTCTCTTAATTCAATGAGAAGACATTAGAAAACCTATCATGCCTACACTCTGTGCTTTGTATAACTACTTAGAAGACAACAATATGCATTGTATCAAATATTGGGAGTGTACTACTAATGTGTTTTGAAACTGTCACATTGTTATCTTTTATTAAAAGTAATACAAAAGTTTATTTATAGATAAAACATAATCATAATAACACTATTAAAGAAAAGTCCCCATTATCTCTTAATTTAGAATAACTTCAGAGGAAGCTCCCAAAACCTCCAGTGATATCCTTCCAATTCCAGTACCTTCCTAATCTCTGCCAATGTTTCTGACGAGCCATGACAGCAATGTTTGGTTTTCAGTCCTAGCTGTTATTGACTGCCAACATGGCATTCTGTACTTTTTCCCAAGATCACCTTTGTAATTATGTGACTAATTAAACTTTTTAAGTGGTAAAGTTTATGACATAAAAAACAGACTAAAATAGATGAATATTGCAAATGCTTCCCCCATGTCCTGGAATAAGCCAATGACATGGCAAACATTCTTCAGCCGTCTATACTGAACACTTTATCCTGCATTGTGAGGAGAGGCTTTTGAAGAATAAGGAAACATCCCTACTGACACCTACAATAGGTATGAATTAGAGAAATGAAGTGTAGGAATTTCAGGAAGCCGTCCGGCAAGTCTTGGGACAAAGGTAGTAAAAGCATGCATGAGAAGGGAAGAGTAAATGAGAAAGTTCAAGGTCAGAGAGATAAAACGACAAAATGTCCCCTAGACTCTGACATCTCTAACTGCACAGTCTTTGCCAGGTGTCTTAAATTCCCTGAATCATACTTACTACAACTTTAAAATACGATGAATCATTTCTCTTTGTGGTGTTTTACAGTAACTCTTATTATAGATCATATTTATTGCACATGGTGAGTCACTGAGGTAAATACATGCATCATGTGGTGGACTCTGTAAGGTAGGTACTTTCATTACATAAGAGAGGAAATAAAATAGATAATAAAATTGTTTTTCTAAAGTGGTTTCAAGAGCTCAAGTAGTAATGAGACTTAAAGCTGGTCTATCTTGTTTCAGACCCTGTGCCTCTTAATCAGTTTTTGAAACTTTCTGAAGATAACCTGATCTTATAGAAGTAACCAAAAAAGCTAGCAAGCATTATAGATAAGTAATAGGTGATAGCTATTATCACTTGAATGTAACATTAAATTCCTAATGACATATCTTGACAATTATTTGGAGTATGTCTAATATTGTACATCAATCTCTGTGTTAATAGCAAGATTCTATGCACGACCAGAAGGCTGTTCAACCAGTATTTGATGCTACGCCTTTGAAAGTCTATTGTATGATTGATGTGAGATGAATAGAACAAATAGCCAGAATCTCTGTTCTCAGTTCATCTCAGTATAATGTGGCCTGTGTTTTCTATCAGAAGCAGGCCCCAAGGCAAGAATTCAAACAAATATACAGATTTATTTAAGAGAAGTTCAAAGAAATGGCCACAATGAATAGGGAATAAAATGATGAAATGAAAGAAGCCAAAGAAAAATGTATTACCCAGACAGTTGCCACTGGACAATAGGGCTTTGATTTACTAGAGGATTAGGCAATTACTTCATTTACTCCCATGAAGGGGCAAAGAAACTCAAGCATCCATTCCTTAAAGCCCTCTCTGCTATCTGTTGTAGAACCCTTTTAGATCATTAATTGACTCATATTTTAGCTTTCCAGCAAATAAAGGCACTCTGACCAAGAGTCTAAGGCATTCATAGCTCCCAACACTATGTACAAAGGGAAGAGACATATGTGTTAATATTGAGAATCATATGAGTTAGAAGCTGCTAAATTCTCAGATAAATAAAACTGTAAAGCATTTAATGCTCTCTGTAGAAAATAAGGAAAAAAGGACAAAGGAAGGATGGAAAATGCTTCATGGTAAAGGATTGGCCTGGTGCCTGGGAAGTCCTGTGTTTTCTGCCAGCAAAGGAGAAAAATTAGAGGAAGACAGAGGAGAAGGAAGAAGGGAGGGGGGAAATAAGAAAGGCAGGAGGCAGGGAGAGAGAAACTTTCCTTTTTTTTCTTAAAATGTATTCCTTAGAAAATTTCAAAGTATTCCTCCAGTGTGTGCCACACATTTAAATTTGAAAAGTAGATAAGTTTTTGTCAGCTTGATGGCTCAAAATGTCTTTTGGAGGACTTAGGAGCCATTCTTTGAAATTTAAACACCAAGTGAAAGTGTAGAAATAATTTCCCAGAATCTGCAGGAGTGGAGGCCTAACTTTGCCCTCTGCTAGAACAGGTGTGTGATTCGCTCCTAGTTCTAAAACTACTTTCTATCATAAAGATGTGAGAAGTCTGTTTCTCTTCTGGCTAAATCCAGCAAGCTAATACAGATGATCACGCCCTCCTAAACACCTGCTAAATTAAGATGAGCTGTGTGACATGGTATTTTGCTAAGGGGCTGCCAAGTCTTCTTGAGACTACTGATCATTTATCTTAAAACTATCTGTCTGATTGTGACTAGAAAATAGTTCCAAGCTGTTAGATGTCAGATAGACTGAGTTCATGACCTCACAACATCCAGGAGGAAGGAAATCATAGACCAGTAGATGTTTTACAAGTTTTATTGGAAATAAGAATAGCTCCTGGATTCCCAGGACAGGTCCAAAGTTATTGGCCACTAAGGCTGTTTTGAAGAGTATTTTATATAGCAAAATATACCCAAAATGGGTACAACATAGATCAAACTACTATCAACCTATAAGATTACAAATATACTTGTTTAGCTAAAATTGATCCAATAGAGAAATGGGGTATGTAGCTAGGCTGTATGGAAAGAAAAAATATATTCCTGTAAAGGGCTGGGGATAAGGGTCCAAATGTTATGGCCACCCACCCGCGTCTGATGCCTAACTGGGCTTACTGGGATAGGTGGTGCTAAATACATTATAATGACAAATTGCTGTGTATCTCCAGGAAGGCTTACAGGTCTGAATATTGCTTCCTGAGTCGTGAGTCTTTCCAAATTCATCTCCACTCATGATCTTGCCATGTCTAATCTTTTGCACGGATTTTGATAAGTACTCAATTATTTTGGACTGCCTATTAATTTCTATCTAATTTAGCTGTCTGTATAATATGAGTTGTATCTTCTTGACTACATAAACACTTAAGATTCCTTTTTTTTTGGTACTGAGAATCAACTCACATCTCGTGCTTGCCAGGCAGATTCTGTGCTGCTGAGCTATAGCCCCAGTTCTGAGATTACTTTCTGTTTTTTGTAATTTCCTAGTCTACTCTTTGTGATGTGTATTACTCAGGTTTAATACTTATTTAATAGTAAAACATTTTTATTGCCTTTGTGGAAAGGATTTCTAGATAAGGAGAACATTTTGCTTCTAATTATATTTTCTAAACAACAAATAACATATTTACCAATTATTTTATAAATTTCAAACACTTTTATTTCTTAATCTTCTTTCCATTGCCTCTTTAAATATAATCCTGTCACTGGGAAAAATCCTGACATGTGATATAAGATTGCATATTACATGGGCCCCCACATCTGTACCAACACTGTATCATTGCAGACCATGGTACATTCTAACCCTACCATCAAAACCCTAGGAATCCTGAGAGAAGCCCGGGGATATAGCTCAGTAGCATAAGTGCCTACCTGGCAAACGTGATGTCCTGAGTTTGATCTCCAGTACAAAAAAAAAAAAAATTCTCAGAGATGAGGAACACATTAGTGGCTTCAGGAAGGTGCAGTATGCCAACAAACACAATTTCTGCACTGTCAGCTTCACACTGTCCAAGACATACACAGGCAATTTTTAGGGGGGAAAAATAAGCTACAGTGGTATGTGTAAATTGTAAAGGGCATTTTATAGAATATACAGATATCCCTAAACAAAATTTTAACAACAACTATATCATGTGTAGATATACAATAAGGGTTTATATAGTCAGAGCATTGAGCATTCTTTCAAATCATTTCTATTTCATTGAAAAATACTAACGGGGAAAATGAGTCGGTTTCATCCCATTCGAAAATATTCTGGTAATATCAGAATAATAATAAGCAATGGAAACATATGGCTTATTGTTCAGCCATAGCTACTAGTGAAGGATTAAATATTTTTTTAACATGACAAGCAAAACAGGTCTGCACATGTGGTTCATAAGTCATCCTAATAGCCATGAATGTAAATTACAGTCTCTTACAATTTGCATTCTGTCTTTGAGAAAAATCTCTGCTAGACTTCTGCTTTCAATTACTTCATCTCTGACACAAAAGTCATTTCCCATCAAGTATTTAGCAAGAACATCATAATTAATTCACCTTTCATTCATTTGTGCAACAAATATTTATTGATCTCTTGGTAAGAACAAAGCATGAGGTTTAATTCCAGGGAATCAGTATTGAAAAGACAAAGACCTCAACTGAATGAGTTAAATAATTAAGCAAATGATTAAAATAAGTAATCTATCATAATAAATTCAGTAAGAATTTCAATATAGTGTAACTACAGATACAGCTCAACCAATACAATTTATTAGGCAACTTCTATATGCCAAGCAATATGTTAGATGCTGATGAGAATACCAAATAAACTAGTAGAATTTCTGCCCCCTCAAGCAAGGTATAATTTAGTGTCAATAATGCATCCTCATTTATTCATGATTCAGAGTCTGTTCTAGGGTAGACAGATACCTCACTCAACGCCACAAATGACATCAACTTTACATACAGTGCAAAGTTATTGCCATGCAGTTTGCAAAGCATAAATGCCTGCTCTGTAATAATTATTACTCCTGCCTTTTAGGCTATTAAAAGATGGTTTATATCATGACTGAATGCAAACTCAATTTCATTTACTAACATAGTCATCTTTCAGAGGAACTGTCACTGTTTATAGCTTATGACTTTTTACTGACTTTGGAGGAAATATAAAGTTTGCTTGTCTGTTTTCTGAAAAGAATATCTACAGTGATGTACTGGAAAACAATAAATAGCAGATTTATTTTGACCCCAGCTAACAGGCTTTATGAAGAACAAATGTTTTTAAATGCTTTTCAAAGATTGCTTCAGGTTGCATCATCTTTGGTTGAACATCCCTCAGCCCCCTTCAGGTACTGTGCAGCTTCAGTTTCAGAAGATAAGGTTAAAGCTTTTGTTTTCCTAACTATCTAGCAGAGTATATGATTATGGATGTCTGAAATGTCCTGATGTACAATGATCTTTCATTAATGTGAAGTTGGAAAGATTTATATTTGGTATATCAGTAATTCATTAAAACACCACAATACTATGACAAGGTATATTGCAAATATTATCTCTTAATGCTTTATGGTGTTGATATTTTGAGAAAATCAATTAAGTAGCATAAATACGTGTATTTAAACAATACAGTAAGTTGTGTTCTATATTTAATTAAAGTAATTTTTCAATCCACTATTAGTTTAAGAAAAGATACCCTCATGGGTCACTGAAAAATCCTAATCTATCAATTTGCATGTGTAAAACATATGAAATACAAACTGGAAATGTTTGACGCAATTCACATACTATAATCAAATGAGAAACAATGGCCCATGGATGGCTCCAAATATCTCCAAAATCTATTGCATTTTCCAGATCTGAAAACCAGTGCCTCGTCCTTTTCTTTTCTTTTTATGAGTAGAACAGATTTATTGAGGGAAAGAAAGCTCCTGTCTGAGAGAGGGACAGGAGGGGTGTCCCGAGTGGATGTCCCCTGGAAGTGCCTCATCCTTGTGCATTGTTAAAACTCAATAAAATTTAAGCATCAATATATAGTCATTTAAGAAAAAATATGTGTTGATTGAAAGGGAAAGTCCTTAGGTTGAATTACTCTCAGGCAAGAAGTTACTATGTCAACAGTAACATGCTGAGAACAGTATCCCCAACATATAGTATGCAGTGAATTTATGAGCAAATCATTCCATTTAATCTGTTTGATATAATTATTTTGTCTGGCAATGAATTCATTCGGGAAAAAAAAACTATTCTTTTGTTGTTGTTGTTGTCAACATATAAACATTTTTTATCTTTTGTACTTTTGATTTCCCACCCAGCACTGACTATTGAAGTGCTGATAAGATAAAATTTGTTCTTGAAGAATTTGTTAAACTTTTACTTAATGAAAGTACACATATATTTGAGTATCTTGAACACAGTAGTCCTTGTATCCTTGTATAAAGTGCAAAAGAAGACAAATATAAACTTTAATAAATGAACTTGTTATGCTGCCCTGACAGCACAACAGACTAAACAGCCTGCCTAGGCAGAGCACAGTGGCTGAGGTTTGATCTGCAGTGTCCTGTGCTGGCCCCAACTGCAGGACACCCTGAGACAGCGATTGAGACTGGGCATGGTGATGTGCGACTGTAATCCCCACACTTGGGAGGCTAAAAACAGGAGAATTACTGCAAGTCCAATCTACGTAGTGAGATCCTATAGATCTAGCAGACCCTCTGCTAAATACAGAAAAATAAAGAAAAAGACAGAGAGAAGTGAACTTGACATTTTTAATGAATATACTTTCAGTGGGAAAAAATAAGACAATCCGTTTCATTTTTGGTCTTTTTATTATTACTATTTTATTAAGTTTAGTGAGAAAAAATAACATCAAGACAGTTTCAAAACAGGTTAATAGGACAGTTGCAATAATTAACATGTTGCACATTGTCTTCATAGTAGTTGTTCAGAGTACAAGACGCAGACATGATATCTTGTCTAAACACTATTAGTACAAATCTTTCATCTCATTCAACTAAGAGAAAATAGCTGTATATATAGCCCAATAGTCCATAATAGTAGTAGGTTATCAGCAGAACTGGCAATGTTGGAAACTGTTGACTTGAGCCTTTTAGAGCTCAGCATACTAATATGGCTTTACTTTTTATACCTCCTGGTTAGAATTTTCTGCTGGATGGTTAAGGCCAAGTTAAAGTAAGACCTAAATAAGAAAAAAAAAAAAAACTGTATCTTTTGTATCTGATATAGTCAAATCCCCTCAGGTTGTACCCTGAAGCCATGTACAACTACTTGTAGATCTTTTGACTGTGGCTGAGAAATGCCATTCTTTTGCTCAAAAGGAGACAGAAAAGGTGATAAGAATCTGAATTAAATAATAGCCAGATACCAAAGAGTAGTAGCTGCTTAAATGGAGTATATGGAAATGGAGACAAGATGACTACGATCTGCAGCTCATAAGCCGACAGGAGGACGTGGTCTAGCAGAACTCCTGTCTGTCCTGTTAGAAACACAGGACACGAAGTGCTAGCCTCAGTGGAACCATAAAGTATAAGGCACAGTTGAGCCAACATGGTGTGACATATTTTGCCCCTTTGGGGGAGATAACTGCAACAGCATCAGGACCTCTACTTGAGAGCAATTATATTTTTTTTGGCCAGATAATAACCCTTCAGTATTCTTGTAATAAACAATTTAATTTCACACAGAAATCTATTTTACACCTACTTGACTGCCATTCCCTAACATTTTGGTGGATTTAGCTTCAGCAGACAGCCTTACTTAGCTACAAGTTAGTAAACAGAGTAATACATGAGCTACTGTCCAAGAACCACTGATCCACGACAGGGATCTTGCTAGGACCTTTAAGGAGCAAGATCCCTATCTCTTTTACCTGGCTTTAAATTTGATTGAATTATATTATAGCTTCTGCTACCAATTTGCCATCACCTAACCTGAGAATAAAAACAACTTTATTTCTTTCTGTTTGAGTAATTTATCTACAGGTGTCTGTCAGGGCTGGGGCACTAGATGGAAGCAAGCTCTTAAAAGCGCAGAACAATGAGTGTAATCTCGGTGCTCAGGTACTGGGATTGCTAGCAGAGCAGAGCAGAGCAGATTGAAGAGAATGTCCCACATGGAACAAGGGCTTGCTACCAGTGAGACTGGGAGTCTAGAACCTACTGGAAGAATGAATTTACTAATGGACAGCTGCAGGATACATGTTTTTCATAGAAGTGAATTATATACATAGAAAGGGAATAACAAAGAATAGATTGTTGCTGATCTAAAGTTGAAAGTATCAAGTGACTTCATCATTTCATTTACATATATAAACATATGTATAGATTATATCACATATATCTGAAAGTATACAGAAACAGGCACTGTACTTCTGGAGTCTATCCACTGAGAAGGGGTCTGGAACAGAGACACTCCAATAACAGAGTAAACATGTTTAGTAGCTGTGTGTTGGCCTCTAAGTATCTTTATCCACTGAAAGGAGGCACAATTTCTTGGTCGAATGAATGATTTTAGATCGAGAGTAGAGAAAATTTAAAAATTGGCCTAGAAAATTCTTTATCAACAATAAGAAAATGTTGAAACAATACTGAAAATATTAAAAGAACAAAAAGTAGCTTAAAGAAACTCGAATCACACTTTGGATAATTTGACCCATGCATCCATTACCAGACCAATGAACAAATAAATAGACTTGGATGAGAGATGCTTTTGGCACAGTGTCAGCTAATAAATGTAGAACTGATGATAGAATTGGAAAATCACAATTTGGCACAATAATATTAATTTAGCTAAGACATATGAGGGGTGCTAAAATGAGATTAAAATTTGATGAGCAATGGGAATATAGGTCGTTTCCTCTCTACGAAACATGAATTAATCACAAAAGGAAATGTGAATGTTTTACAGTGCAAAAGCACAGCAGATGTCAACTTAGTCAAGTGATTGAAGTCAACATCACTCGTATGGAGACAAGTTAATAGGGTGCAAGGAAAAGCACACATCACTTCTCTGACATTCTTTCCTGCAGTGATTCCATGAAGCTTAAAGCTTTACAAATACTAAATTCGACAGAACTTAACTGAGAAGAAAAAAAAAGAAAAAAAATGACCCAGTCCCCAGAACCATAATACACAGCGCTACTTGGCTGGAGATCACTGACAGACAGGAAAGAATGGTGAAGTACAGGAAAGCAAAGCACAAAGACAGAAGCATTCGTGAGAGTTGGCCTTTCCTTCATCTGAACCTGACATGAAGAGTTGGCCGCCTGCTGTTGACTGGCCCAGCTGCCGTGATTGACTGAGACCTGTCTACTTGCTACAAAGGTCATCTTCATCAGTTGACAAATCAAGTTAGGTTTCAGTTCTCTGTGTAGGCAAAAGTCTTTAGGTCAAACGCAAAACATGTGCAGAAGTAGTGCCAATCAAAGTCTAATTACATCTGTAAAACCTAATTATGGGAAAACACCAGGTGTTTGAACTGAGAAACAATCTGGAAGGTAACATCAAAGATAGTGAAAGACAAGAGAAGGCTGACCAACTATTTCTGATTGAAAGACATGAAAAAGGCTTCAGTCCTGGTTGGAACCCTTGAGACAACTCATGCAAGTTAAATGCCATGTATATGTTGGATAACATTGTATTAATTGTGATGGCTGCTTTGTGGTTTTGTATAGAAATGCCTTCATTCATAAGAATTACACAGTGAAGAATTTCTCTACATGGAATGTCATACTATCAACCAATCCTTAAACATTATAGGAACACTCTTGTAATATTTATGTAATTAGAAATTGTTTCAGAATTGAAATTATCTTTAAATAAAGAGCCAAAGGTGCCAATCTAAAATGTCCATCAAAAAGGGAGTTGGCAAATCATAGTGTACTCACACAACATAACGTTCTTAGAAATGAGCATAACTATTCACACATGCAGTAAAATTGATGACTCTCACAGGCATTAACAGATAAGGGAGAAGGACAGGGAGATAGCTCAGTAGCTTACGCACCTGACTGGCAAGGGCAAGATCCCGAGTTCGACCCCCAGTACTGAAAAAAAACAATAAAATAAGGCAGAAGTACAAAAATTATTACGTGATTCTGCATATAAGGAAACATATGAAAAGAAACACTAATCTATAATAAAAGGAATTTCTGTACTCTGGGTTGCAAGAGTGAGTTTAGAAGGGACTAACAGCACAGGGACACAAGAGAATTTTGGGGGTTACAGAAACAGCTTACTTTAAAGTGCTGTTGAATAAGTGTATATGTTGTCAAAACCACTATGCTGTCCTTCTGAAACATGGGGACTTTCCTTTCTGTAAGTTGTACCTCATTAAAACTAGCCTTAAAGTAAAATATTGCCGGTAAGAAAAATAAAACACAAAAATAAAGCAAAAACAAATTAAGAATTAAAAACAAAATGTACTACATTGCAGTGCTTCGCATTGGAAGCATTTTAAAGAGTCCTGAAGTGGCAAATGACCTGTTTATTTTAGTGGAACTTAATCAGCTAGCAAACATAATGGGTTTGTACATACTTAATTTTTATCACTCTGAATTTTCATGTGACATATTTAATAATATTCTACTATGAAATAAAATTTCTAAACCAAACCACTTCATTATGTAAATTTGTTTAATGTGTTCTTTATCCCATGGCTTAAATTTACTTTTATTTGTTTTTTAAAGCTGTGTTGTTTTAAAGTTAAACAACTCAGCACAAATGTGCAAGCAAATGTCTTTAGTTACTTGTTTAGGGAAAAGGATCCTGCGTCTTCATCATCCGTATATTCTTTATGATACAGTGGTCATCTCGCATATTGCAGAGGTTACATTTCAAATATCCCAGCAATAAGTGAAACTCAGCGAAGTGGTGATTGTTATAATTATTTTAGTATTTATATATACTTTAAGGCCGTATAAACCCTTCCTACATTCTTATGAACCTTTCCCACACTTTTAAAGCACTTCTAATGTTCTTAACCATTTTCTAAACTCATAAACCTGTGTAATTTTAACACCATACACATACTGTGCAGTTCTACAAAATCCTCCAATTTAGCGAAAATCGACATTAATTTAGATTAATATTTTATGAAAACTCATGAAATAGTAAGTCCATGAACATGAAACCGTGAAGTAGTGAGGGACTATTGTATTTCTTAATTTTTCATACCAAAATCTTTATCAGAACTCTGGTTTACCTGAACACTACACATTATTTTCTAAAACTGAAAGACTTTTTCAGTGTTCTAGGACTACCTTTCATGATAATATACCAAAAACTTAAAGGTACAGTGGTCCTTCTTTACAAAATACATAGATGATATGTATGTATCTATACATACATATAAAAAAGGAAAATGATTTCTGTATCCTGAGATTGACAATAAAGTTTACTGCAGCTGGCCCTTATATTGAGCTAAACTCTTGTAGTTCCTTGCAGAGCTGACCTTCAAAGCAATACTGATAAACTGGCAAAAGCTGGTATTTTAAGTGTCTACTCATACACTCATACCCATCTCTTTCAAAATATTTTTTTCAGAATCATTATGCTGAAATGAAAAAGTCATCAAGATTTAAATATCCAAAAATATGCAGCATAATTTTACTCTCAATTCATGGTTGGATTATTCAGTGCCCTTAAGTGCCTCCTCTAAATTATTAAAGGAAACTAAGCAATCTGAATTCTTCTGCTGCCTGAATTATTTAGGTCATAAATGTTTCCTGATGAACGCTTTTGTGGTCACATTTTGTGTCTCGGCCTAAGTGAATAAAATGAGCTTCAGGGCAATAATACAAAAGCAATGTCTAGAAGTAATATACAAAGTGAATGCCATTTTTTTCTTCAGAAATTGATGAAACAGATTTTGGAAATAATCTGCATTTTAATATTTTTAATTAAGCTTTGTGCCAAAAACAAATTGGCCCTCTGTGCTGTGTGTCATTCTTTCATTTTACACAATACGAAAACAAATTGTGCTGAATGTCCCTCTGCCCAATGGTTCACTTGCTTGCTAAACCTGCAGTTTCCAGCACAGGCTTTCAATGTCTATTCCACTATTTTATTTCTGCAATAATATGCTTACCAATGTGGCCAATTATCTGACAGAAGAGAAGCCAGCAATCTGCAATTTTATGGGAAATGCAGTGCATTCTCTCTGGAGGAAACCTTTGATTATATTGCTAAAAGATAATATTGTACTTTATTTGCCCCATAGGTGCAGGAACAGACTACTTTTAATTTTTACTAGAACCTCATTTTTCTCATTAAATTTAACCATCTCTCATTTACTGGTGCTTTTATCAAGTCCAGACTACATAGTTTGAATGTCAGATTTTATTTCTTTTTCTTATCCCCTTATTGGATAGAGAAGTGGGAGACTGGAGGAGAAGGATCAGGTAAGAGTTTCAAAACATAGGCCAATAAGAAAAGTAAGATAGCAGAAATGACTAATTCAGTTATAAAAAGAATAAACTGAAAAGTCTTTTTAAAAAGGTATTCTCCTGAATGAAAATGAGGAATTCTATGAATAAGACAATATTTTAAATGTCATGAGACTCCTGTATTAGAAATTTATGGTCTCGAGTAACAGAAGCAAATTAAAAAAAAAACAATACTTAATGTCCCAAAAACAGATTAGATGGACTAGAAAATTGAAATTTTCTATATGGGCAGAGAGCTACTTCATAGAATCCAAAAGCAGTCATTCCAGTTCTCCAAAAGTAACTGGACGACTGTAGAGTACTCATTACCGGGGCGGTGCTTCGGGTGGGTGGAGAGTACTCACGATGGCTCCTAAGTCGGCTTCACCTAGGCTCCCCCTGTTTTCCCTACTTTGTTCTCTCTGTTGACTTCACACTACAAGCAGTTGGCAGAACTGGCTAACCCAGAGTCACCCAGGTCAGATCAAGTGTATCCATAAGAAGCCCCAACTCACCTAAATGTCCCTGGAGGGATTCTACTCCATGGCAGAATTCTCCTTATTCTTGAGCCACTTTGTGTGGGCCCCTGAACCGTGAACAAAAATTTCACGAACATCACACGATCTATAAGACAGAAGTTGAACTGAATGGTTACTGAAAATGTTCCTACTGCAGAAAGCTGTAGCTACCCCATTACAAAATAAATAGTACATCGGCTCACATAGGTTAATATTTTGCATTCTTAGCCACATACTAAGAAGTTTACCTTGGAGAATTCTATATTTTGTCCTCACAAACCTGGAAATTAAAATTTCACTTTCAAAGTGTCATGTGGGAGGACAGCCAAGAGTTTGAAATCAACCTGGGCTACATAGAGTTCATGGTCAGCCTGAACTACAGTGCGAGACACTGTGTCATAAAAACAAACCAAAACAAATCCAGAAAAATAGAATTTCCAATTGACTAGAATGCTAAATATAAACCTATAAAATTGTTCAAAAGCTTCAAGGAAATTCAAACTTATTTGGGGGATAGAAAAATTATTCATATATATGCCCCAAATTTATGAATACAGAAAAAGACTGAAGTTTTCTTGATATATAAATTTTAAGAGAAAATTTATACTTGGTAAAAAAAAAAAAAATCACAAAATAAAAGCAAGATCCCTGCACACTGGGATTACAGGCCTGCACCACCACACCTGACTGAAATTTACTGTTTAAATAATAATTTTCTAAATTTACTTACCAAACTACATATCTATTGAATTTAAAAGCCATTTCTCAAATAATCTGTCACTTCACTTTATGAAATACATTCTCTGTATAATAAATTCTTATATGTCTTTGGTCTCTGTTCTTCACTAGACTATCTTTTCTTGTATTAGAACTGCATTATTGAAGTTGTTATATGTTCCTAATTAATTGTTCTGTATAGAAGGACAAATTATTGGTTAATAACCTTCAAAATTAAAAACAGGGCTGCCCAGATAGTTCAGCAGATTAAAATGCCTTCTTCGGCAGAAGGACAAGGATTCGATTCCAGGCTTGCCATGCCGCCACACCCCCCTTTCCTGCCGGTCAGGGCTGCACTGAGACAGCTATTGAGACTGGGTATAGCAGTGCATGCCTTAGAAAGCAAGAAACAGGAGAATCACTGAGTCTGATCTACATAGTAAGACCCTGTAGATACTGTACTAAATACATAAAAAAAGAAAAAGAGGTTAAATTAAATCCAAGTTATTTTAATTTTCATCTCAATCATTTGATCAATTCATCCATGGTAAGAAAACTTCAGAATTTTCAAAATTCATTGTGTTTTAATAAAAATGCAATATCATTTTTTCATTACTTTTTGTTTTGTTTTGTTTTGTTTTTCGTGGCCATCTCAGCCTCTCCTGAGGCAGGGCTAGAATGACATGTGGTTCCAGGGATCAAGCCACAGTCCCTATGTGTTTGTCTAAGCTTGTCTAAGCAGGTGTGTTAGACCGCTGTGCTATCTTGCCAGCCTCTAGCATTACTTCTAAAATATTATTTTCCCTAAAACTTCCACAAACCTTTGAGAATGAAGTTCAGCAATGATTACAAAAATTCATAACCTAAGTGCCACCAAGCAAGCACCAAGCAACCAAGCCAAGTTCTTAATGGCTTTCAGTGTTCTCTTCCAGTGCAGGAACATAATTGTGTTCTCTAAAGTTTCAGCATCAAGTATATTATTACTTGAAGAACTTCTCTGAAAACCTCACTGCCCCCTGCTGATAGCATCTTTGTAGCATAAAATATAATTCATCATTCTATGCTTTCCTCATAAGTCTTTGCCTTCATTAAGTCCAAATAAGTTGCTGTCTTTTGCCTTGGTTATTGAACTTGTATTAAGTTCACATCAGAGCACTGGGAGAAACAGGCAGAGTACAAATAAGTCAAATCAGCTGAATAAAGCATGAGGTGGGCTGTGCAGTAGGGCAGAAGGACCGCACACTTGCTGGCAACTTAATACAAAATAAATGACTTTGGACAGCAAGTGAATAGCGAGGCAGGGCTCCCAGCGAGCTGACCAAAGACAGAAGGCTTTCCTTCCTGCTTCCTTGGCCTGTACAGCTCACGTTTGCATGGTCTTTGAAACTCAGCTGCTGAAACTTTTTTACTTTTCACCTCAAGCACGAAGTCTTCTAATATGAATTTTACGCTGTAAAATAAATATGTACATCGATAGTTATTGTTATACTTTTGGCTAGAATATGTAAAAGTGATGAAATAAAGTTTATAAGTAATTAATTATTGGTGAGGGTAAATTCCTAAGTATCAAAGCTTCCTCTGCCAAAACTTGTTGCAGACTCTGAGACCCAGCAATTAGTTTGATTATATTTTTTTAGCCCTTCCGTGCTTTTCAGTGAAAATTTGTCTTTCAAATGGTAGTAATTTACATATTTTCTATTTTTAAAGCAATGTCTACACTCAAACAAAGCAGACTTCCAGGCTGTATATCTCAAGCAATGATGAGTACAGGCACACATTTCACTAGCACCTACAGCCCTCAACCAGGCCATGAAATTATCAATACATTTTGCTCAGATCTGCTGTTTGGCAAGACTTTCAAAAATGTTAGTCTAATCTGGAAAACAAAACCTGACTATACTATTTGTTATTGTTTGTGTCTAGTTGTTTCTCCAACGCCTCATGCAGTCATGCGGCCACTTCTAGAGTTTGTGATTAATTCATGGTTCAATGTGGGGATTATGGTGCGAGTGTTACACTCTGCCTAAGGAAGATAATCTGCATTACAATGTAAGGGGGGAGAGAGAGGTCATTAGCAGCCTCAGCTGCTTCTCCTCCCTTTTTTCTTTGCTGTTTTCTGTCCTCTGCCAAGTGCCACTTTGAAAAATAAAAGCTTAAGCATAGTTATATAGCTTTATTTTGGTGACTTTCCCCAGAAAGTCCATGTAGATAATGTAACACAATTAACTCTTAGACATTCCTACCAAAGAATACAGATTTTGGCTTTTCAGAAACTTGATTTAGCTTTCACATCATTAGGGAGACAGAGCACAGGTTTTGCAACTTTTTCACTTTATTATTTGCATTTCCTGACAAAAGTAGCTTAACTAAAAAGTAAAAAGTATAAAGGTAAATGTAAGATTTCTGTTCCCAAGTTCTGAGTTCATCTCAAATGAAGAAAAAAAAAAAAAAAGGCAGAATGATCATGAAAATACATTATATGATCAGAAAAGAGATAATATTGAGAATCTTTAAAGAATTACAACACCATCTCCCACACACTGTATACAAGCACCAAGCATAAGAAGTAGCAACAGCCTTTATTTAAACTGGGTCTCAGGGAAAGACACCTTTTAAAAAACTATCTGTTAGTTTCATTGGCAAAATCATCCCAGCATGTGAACTTTATTTAGAACTCAGAATATAAAGTCTCCAAATATATACTAATATATGCAACTTATAACATATGCAAAAGGACACTCACATAATCTAAAGATATATGACTCTGTATGCTAAGGCTACCTGTTCATGAAAGAATAGGATGAATTATTCACAGCAATTATTGTACAAATGTCATCCAGGTAAAACATATAGTTTATACATGTATGTTTCTCCTCTGTATTTCTTTATGGAATCATGAAAAAGCCCATGAAAAGTCACCAACATTTTCAGTTTAAAAAAATCTTGTTTTAAAGTAGTTTGAACAGATTGGTCATCAAAACTAATACAATCTAAGAGTATTATCTAAATCTTGTTACTTTTCTTTAATTAACATAACAATATATTAGATGAAGAAAAATGGAATCACTCAGTTTTTTTTTTTCACTTAGTTTTTTATTGTTAAGACTTAAATAACAATGAGGGTGTATGTTTTCTATAATCTTCACTATCTCCTTGACTTCAGATTAAAAGATTTCTGATCATGTTCAGACACAAATATGTGTTGTTGGGGTTTTTTTTTGTTTTGTTTTGTTTTTTATCTTTTTTGAGACAGGGTCTCGCTGTGCAGTTCAGGCTGGCCTTGAGCTCACTTTTGTAACCCAGGCTGGTCTCAAACTCGCACTGATCCTCCTTCCTCAGCCTTCCAAGACAAATATGTGTTTTAAACTAGTAAAAAACACTTTAGTACTCATGCAACAATAAACACTGAAGATAATTCCCATATTAGCCGGGCGTGGTGGCTCACACCTGTAATCCCAGCACTTGGGAGGCTGAGGCAGGAGGATTGGTGCGAGTTCGAGACCAGCCTGGGCTGCAAAAGTGAGCGCAGGACCAGCCTCAACTGCATAGCGAGACCCTGTCTCAAAAAAAGGCAAAAAAAAAAGATAATTCCCATATTGCATTACTGAACCTTCCATTTATTCTATTGCACGGCGTGCTAATTTTACATAGTTGGGGGGGGATAAAGGATCTGGGGCTTTGGCCAAGATGTCCAAGTGTGAAGACAGCAGCCCAGTGCATGAGCAATTACAAAACAGCTTCTATTTTTGATATAAGATCCTTAAAACACATGAAGATTTGGGAATAACGTCTTTTTGTTGTTGTTGTTGTTGTTGTTTTTCCTAGGAATAATGTCTTTGTAATGACCTAAAACTCGTTCTGTTCTATGATTTTTGAATAATAGTCCAACGTGAGTATTCCAATGAGTTTCTCCATCTTTTACTATCTGAGTGGTGTCCAGAATGCATGCTCCATTTTATTTTTTTTCCGACTTAAATAGACACATTTATTTCGAGTAATGGCCTTTATTGAGCTGCATCCAACAATTCTGCTTTGAGTGGGTTTTCCCCTTGAGCAGCAGCAAGCGTCTCTCCCTGGGCTGAACGCAGAGCTGTGCCGCGATTCCAGCAGAGATGCTTCCTCTGTTAGGAAGGGAAGTAGGAAGTGCATCTCTGTTCTTCATAGAGAGGACAACGCTTTTCTTTGACAGAAAACAACTGGCTTAACTATTTGAGACAAGACTTGGTCCTCCAGTTAGCTTTTTTAGTTGATTTTTGTCCTGGAATATATACAATGTATTGGTGGCAGCTACAGCAATAACGTTCTCCACAGGATACCAGGCTGTGTGAAGGATCTTCTTGTTGAAGTCTAGACTGTCCACACTAATCTATTTCTTTCTTTTACCGCCTGTACATACTTTCCGGGGTTTTAAGCTGGCTCGGGGTTTGTTGTTCTCTCTCGAAGCTTCCAGTATAATATCCCACCCAGTGTTTCTATCAAACATTCTAAAGAAGTTGTTGTAGGACGCCATCATGATAGCACTGTCTGAACCATTCCAACAGCACTCAAACTTGTCAAAGATGCAGTCATTCTCATACAGGAAACAGAGCTTGCTTCTCAGGTACTCATGCACCTGGTGGGTCTCCACAGGCCTGTTCTCCATGTTGAGGTCCCAATATGGGACCAGATAGTCCCTGGTCATCATATATCAACCACTATGGCTGAATTTGACATCAGAGATGGATGAGATTATTTCTGAGAAAAAGGACCTACTGCTAGGATCTTCAGCCTTTTCAAAAAACTTTGAGCATCTGTCACACAGGGCAGAGGAACGCAAGTCACATAACCAGATGGCCCCTTTGCTGCTGCTGTAGACAAGCACATTGCACTGGTGTGGGTGGAATTTGGCAGCAGTGATGACTTCTGTCAGCTCTTCCGTATTAGCAGGCTTGATATCCACAATGTTAAAGCTTCTATCTGTGATTTCTAGATGCCATAGGTTTATTCTCAGGTCATCTGCAGAAAGATATGTTTCATGATCACTATTTACTGAAATGGAATTTATATGATACATGTGAGCATTTGCAAAGATTGGTGGCGGACTTGCTTCTACCATAAGGTCCATGAGCTTCAATATAGGAACCCGTAGTGCTGTAATTCTAAAAGGATCTCAAAGTCTTCCATCTTCATCTTTCAAGTTATAACCTTCTGCTCTTTTATCCCATTCACTTATTTTCCATAATTTAATAGTTTTATCATTTGTAGAAAGTAGAAAATGAGCAGCATTCTGCTGTGGCAACCATCTAATTTTATTAATTTTCTCTTTAATTTCTAGACTTTTCAAATAGTCAAACTCTGGTTCAAGACTTTAAAAGGTACTGTAAACATTATATTCTCCCCGAGAATGAGGACAGCTTTTATCCTCTTGTTCCCTTTGGAAAATAACAACTCTGCCACCCTTGTCTTCTGTTGCAAGAAGATCTCCAGAGTAATTAAATTCAACAGTTGAAATGATGTCAGCTTCCGCCATGTCTTCGTCGATGGAGCCCTTCACCTGCACCTGCGAGAAGCACCGCTGGAAGTCGTTGCCTTGCCGCCCGCTGGGCAGCCGCTGCCTCTGGCTCCTACCATGGCAGCAGCATGGGTCGGGGCCTTCCCAGCGGAGCTTGCCTGACCGGAGGCACCCTGCCGAGCACTCAGCCCCGGCTGCAGCTGCCACAGCCGCCCCTACTGCCGCAGAGGACGCATGCTCCAATTTATAAATAAATATATAAGTATATATGTGTATATTCACATTTATATTTGTATATATGTATGGAAATACATATATCATTTGTATATGTATAGATCTGTGTATATATACATTTATACATTATGTACTTGTATCTATTCAAGTATGCATATATGTGTATTCTACATATGTGTGTCTATGTACCTATGTGTTACATGTACAAAATATATACAAATCTATGTCTGTGTCTGCGTACATAAGTGTTACATGTATGATATGTACATATAAACACATACATATGTGCAGTGTCAGGGACAATTTGGAAAACAAGGTTCTCTTGGGGAGTAATAAAACTAAGTTTTAGACTAATGCTATGTAAACAATTCTAAATAAGAGCAAAATCACTTTCGTCTATAACCTGAATTAGAATAGTCCTATCTTTACACGTAGCAAAGTAACATTTTATTTTGCAATCCATAAAGTGAAAATTATGCATCACTCTATTACAGTTCTACATATGCACCTTGTAAATTCATGTAACTCATGTGCTCCAGCCTATAAAATATGTATGTACGCTGTACTGAGGAAGGTAACATATACCAAACATTTGGGGCTGGAATTTTAGCTTTTCTGAAATGAAAGGAATATAGGATTTGTCCAATTCCTTTATGAAGACTGGAGGACTGCACCTCTACAGAGGACTGACCTTCATTATGTCAAATGCTTCCTGAGGTATAGTTTAGGTAGTTAAAGGACTTCTCTGATACTTTTCAATTATTTGGTCTTTGGAGGCGTTATTACCATGACAAAGCCAATCTGGAGACATGTTTGAAAAGAACTCAAACTCAATGTTTATTTCACAGTTCTTTTTCTGGTCACCATACAATCGAGGGATAATTGTACATAGAATGAGAAGATTAACACTACTGACTCCGTGAGTACAGTTAATAATCCTTTCTCTGAGTCCTCGGTTAATACTCAGAACTGTGTGGAATGAAGAGGAGCCCACAGTTTCTCGACCTGCCAACTATGGTTATTTGTGATTAAATCTTCCTAAGAGGATTTGCATAAAACCAAACAGGGGAAATGGGTAGGTTGGAGACTTCAACCTGATGTAATCAGAATCAGATATTTTAGGTCTCCCATCTTGGTATACTTGTGTGCTTAACAGGATCTCTTGGAGTAAGAGATGACAAAATGCACAGGATATAAAATAGCCATTCAGAAAATCTTAGAAATAAAATGATATTCAAAAAAGACATATGGCTACTACCAGCAAAAAAGCTATAGTCCATCTAGAAGACATCATGAGTGACCTAAGCAATCAATATTCCCAACAACCTGATATAAATAAACATATAGAAATTCACAATAGTTGTATTCAAAAACATATTATAAGTTTTAGAATAATATCTTGGGAATCTGCAATAACATTTTCAAAATGGTCAGATACAAAGCAAATTAGGTTATTTATTAAAGCAATTTTATTTATTTATTTATTTATTTATATTTTTTTTAATTTTATTTTTTTTTTTTCTTGTTTCAGAGCCTTTGTTTATTCACTCATTCTTATGGCCAGCTCAGCCCACCCTGAGAGCAGGGCTGGCGCAGCATGTGGTGCCGGGGATCAAACCGCGGTCCCTGAAGCTGCCCAAGCTTTTCCAAGCAGGTGCTTTAGACCACTGAGCCATCCCGCCGGGCCCCTATTAAAGCAATTTTAAAAGTCAGTTTCCAAATCACCTTTGCAAGTCATCTTTCATAAGTGTCCTTATGAAACGCGATAAAACACATTCAGGGATTGGTAGTCCAACTGTCACTCCGTGCAAAGGCAAGGCGGTGAAGCATGCCATTTGTTCATGTCTCTTGTTCACCAGATATGACACTGTGCAACTTCTGGCCTTTGCTCAAAGTCAGAAATGATCACAAAAGGTAAATATTTTAAATTGACTTAAGACATCAAGAAAGGCAGGATGTAGGGTGGGGATATAGCTCAGCAGGACAGCACCTACATGGCAAGGCCCTGAGTTTGATTTCTGGAACATTCTCTTTCTCTCTGTCTCTCTGTCTCTCTGTCTCTCTGTCTCTCTGTCTCTCTGCCTCTCTGTCTCTCTCTCTCTCTCTCTCTCTGTCTCCCCCCTCTATCTGTCTCTCTGTCTCTCTCTCTCTCTGTCTCCCCCTCTCTCTGTCTCTCTGTCTCTGTCTCTCTCTCTCTCTCTCTCTCTCTCTCTCTCTCTCAAAAGGCAGGACAGCTCAACTAAACACTCATGAAAAAGACTTCCAGGACTGCCTTGAAATATGGCAACGATGATGAGATAAGTGTATTTGAATTGAGAAGTATTTTGAGGGGTTTTAATGCCAATGTGTCTTTTTCTGTCATAAATATTTAAATGAATCATATATCTCTATCACACTTTGTATGAACTTAATAGTCAGAAGTAATCATACACTTTAAAAACTACTCTTACTACTACTCAAGAATATCTTATTACAATATTGATTATCCCTACCTATTTCTCAAATTTCTATCTTTATTAGTGGGGTATGAACATCTCTCACCTGAAGATTTCTTTAGCACTTTCACTTTTCACAGTCCCAGGGACTGCATTCTAAGCCCTTTACCGATCATTCCACCAGTGGAAGGATCTTAAGACCCACAAGAACTCCCTGAAGAAGACCCATCTTGTGTGGTTAGAGGAGTGCTGCCCTGTAGCTTATGCAGTACTCTAAGTTGCTATCCATGCCACAGAAGGGAATCCAACCCATACTTCTTTTGAGCTTAAACTCCCATTCCTAGCATTATTTTTCAAAGCACAGCAGCATACCAAACTTTGTTCTCATCAATTTCACATTAAGAAGAAAATAGTTCCTTACAAAAGTAATAGCATATTTTTTTTTGTTTTACTCACTCCAAAAGGAATTATAGCTGAACTAGATAAGGCATGAAGTTCCTGGGTAGAAAAGGAAGAGAAGCGAGCAGGGAGAAAGGAGAGAGAGAGGAGAGAGGAGACAGAGAGGGAGGAGAAGAGAGACGAGAGAGAGAGGAGAGAGAAAGAGAAGAGAGGAGAGGGGGGAGAAAGGAGAGAGATGAGAGAGAAAAAAGGAAAAGAGAAAGGAGAGAAAAAATAGAAGAGAAAGAGAGAAGAGAGTAGAGAGAAAAGAGAGGATAGAGATAGAGAGACAGAGATAGAGAGAGAGACAGAGACAAACAGACAGAGAGAACGAACGAAAAAAAAAAAAAGGGCTTGGGAAATAGCCCTGTAGTCTAAGTTCCTGTTTGGCAAATGCAAGGAACCAGGTTTGATCTCTGGCACTGCATACCATGCTGGCCTGGAAATCCCCTAGGGGGGAGGAGCCATGCAGGCCACCCTGTAATCCCAGCCCTGGGGAGGCTGAGACAGGAGAATCACTGTAAATCTGAGCTACATAACAATATCCGGTACCAAATAAATAAATGATAGAAAAAAGAATAATTTGTAACAAAAACTCACCAAGTGATTTTGAGCTGGCAAGATAGCTCAGTGGACTAAGCACAGGGACAAGGGTTCGATCCTGCTGTGCCAGTCACACCCCTAGGGCAGGTAGAGCTGGCGAGCCAGTCCAGTCATGATAGTACAGGCCTGTAATCCCAACACTGGTGAGGCTGAAAACAGGAAGATCACTAAGAGTTCAAGCTGCGTAATGGCACCCTATACCAAATACACATGAAAAAAAGAAGGAAGGAGGGAAGGAAGGAAGGAAGGAAGGAAGGAAGGAAGGAAGGAAGGAAGGAAGGAAGGAAGGAAAGAAAGAAAGAAGGAAGGAAGAAAGGAAGGAAGGAAGGAAAACTAATACTAATTGATGGGACTTTGCAATCATTTTATTTTACACAGTGCAGGAAAGCAAAAGAGAAGAAAATGCAGCTAAGGATATATCATGGAAAGGACCTTTCTGGGGAAGATGAGGGGATTTGTAATGTAAGGATAACTATGCTCATTTGGATTTCTACAACTGCTCAAGACATTTGGATTGTATTTGTAAATTTATACAAATTGCTCCACATTAACTCTTCCCACAGAGAACTGAGTCTTCTCCTAGCGCAGTAATACGAAGCTTTCTGTCCAGAGCTCTTGTCCTTTCATTGCTCTGCATTTGGTTCAGAACTCTGATCTCTCTCTAACCCTTATCACTCGACGTAACTGAAGGATGCCTGGGCTCTGCACATCTTCCTTTTTGTGGCGTTCATCTCACTTGAGAAGTAGACCTAATTATTAGCCAAACAGTAATCCCTTCCCTGTTGGTCTGGTGGTGCCACAAGCTAAAAGTGCTGTGGAACTCTAAGTTCTCAATTCAACAGAGCGATTGTGTTGGCTTCTCCTGGAAGCCCTTCTCACCCCAGCATAGCCATATGCACAGCCCCACATGATAAGAGGCAAAAATATTTACAGTCAAAAGACTGAATGATTTTCAGAATTCATCCTTATCTCTACATTTTCACTCTCAGTCTCTTGGGACCTAGGAAGTTCTTTTGAGTTTTAATGAACAAATTTTATTTTGCATGCTTAAATCTGGTAGTCTGACCAACTGATTTGAAGACTACACTATGCAATATAAAAACCATTATTGAGTTATCATTTTATTTAGTGAAATTCTGTATCATTTCTAGTGGATTTCTTTTTTTACTATCTTTATTCTTTTTATAAAATAACAATAAAAAATAGATCTCAGTAATAATGAAATAACAGCTGCTCCTTATCGTGGAGAGATATCCATTACTTGACCTCTGACAAAGTTACACCAAGTTTGAATCCGAAAAGCAGAACTTGCTGTAGACATGTCTCCACAAACTCTCTGAGAACTGTTAGGCTTATGATTCACACAAAAGAGAGCCCACAATTCATCGTCTGGGGTCTTGGCATAACTTAAGTGCATGAAATTCTTACAGAGGTTGACTCCTAACCTCACACCTTGTAAACCTGCAGAAAGGGACTAGCAGAAGCTAAGAATATTTAATGAAAACAAGGAAGTTTAGAGTCAAGATCTTCAGGCAGTTAGAAAGCATCCCTGTGGGCCAGTCAGATACCTCAGCAGACCAAAGCACCTACTTAGGCAGAGCTCAGAGGCTGGGGCTCGATTCCTGGAATGCCATGCGAACCCTTCCCCTAGGGCACAATGAGGATTGGGACTGAGAGTGGTGGTGCATGCCTATAACCCTACCACATGGGAGGCTGAAAACAAGGGATCACTACAAGCCCTATCTATGTAGTGAGGCCTTGTAGACTCTGTACTAAATACATTTTTTTAAAATAGGAAAGTATCCCCTAGAACTGAGAGTTTTAGCAGGACAGAAAATGGAAAAGAAGGAACATGATTGATTAAGTTTCCATGACTACTCCTACTTTATACAATGTACTCATATTAATCAAACTTTAAATTGCTTTTTAAGCCACATCAGTTAATCTTGCATGAAGAAAGCTTCTGTAGTCACTCATATATAAAGGTTACTGATTTTGCTCTGGGTTGAAGAGACATTCTCTTCTTCCCCCTTAACCCCACTATGTTTCTCTGACTCTTTCTTCTCCACCACCTGATTTCCTCTCTATTCAGGTTGTTGTTCCCTGGAAACTAGGAGGACCTTGGCATATTATAACAGCAAAACAAAAGGTAAAAGGAGTTGTTTCACTTGTTTTTGAGAAATACAGAATTACCACTGTGATATACTGCCAATGGTGACTTGATTTTCTTTAAATTCTTTCCTTATGGACTATAAAAATAAAGGTAGCTTTTACGTGATATTCAGGCATACATCTGGATTATTTTTATGTTCAAGAAACACAAAGAAAAGCCTGGCGTGGTGGCGCACGCCTGTAATCCCAGCACTCGGGAGGTTGAGGCAGGAGGATCGGTGCGAGTTTGAGACCAGCCTGTGCTACCAAAGTGAGCTCAAGGCCAGCCTGAACTGCATAGCGAGACCCTGCCTCAAAAAAAAAAAGAAAAGAAAAGAAAAAGAAACACAAAGAAATTTGGGTGCATGATTACATAAGCATAACTAGGAAGACAAATTATGCCAAGAAATAAGATGCAACGTAATAGTTTTTTACATTGCTATTTCTGTCGAATACAAATATATTCAAAGTAAAAATATTTAAATATAACAAATTAGGTAACTCATATAGAGAAGAAAGTTATAACTACATTATTTCCAACCCCCAAAAAGGAAAACTTTCAAAGCAATGACAAAGATAATAAAGGTGGTTTTTTACCTGCAAAGTGCTAAAGAAGTAGATATTCAAGAAAAACCTCAAGTTAATATTAAAATACCAAGAATGCAAGAGACAAGGTAAAAGCCTTCTTCACTATAAAGTCTGTTTTAACTATATTTCACAACAAAACAAAGCAGTGGTGTCAAGATAAAATAAGGCCAAATTAGCGTCACCCAATTTAGCCATCGGCCTGCATTCCAAGGAAGTTTTCCTTGTGAGTATTATAGTCATGCACAAAGCGTCACTGTATATTGCTGTTGGTCAATAGTATTCGTGTATCCCAAAGCTTGAGATGCTGTTATCCTCTCCATAACTTTTCCTATACAATTACTTTTCTGACATTATTAAGTTTTCCTGGTGTATACCCAGATCCATTTCAATTTTGGCGAATACAAATATGAACTTTATGTACATTATTAACTTACTAATCTCAGCAACCCTATTAGGTAGAAATTTATGATATTCCAAATTTATCAACATTAGGAGAGTGAGGCACAGAAAGTATAATTAACTTTCTTAAAGCGTTACAAGCTTATAAATGGTAGGAGTGGAATTCGAAACAAACTAGAATCCCAAGCCTGAGCCCCCGCTCCCAATGACTCATGGCCTAGCATCATCATCTTTTGGTCACTTGAAGCAGTGATAAAGGTCCACATCTCCAGATGTTGTGCAAAGCCCTTCACCGTCCTGCTGATGGAGCCCATAGCTGGAGTCTTTTCACCTATATCTTGTATACAAATACTACTTCTTTTCAAAAATATTGCCGCACACTAAGTTCACCAAGAAAAATTTCATGTTCATGGATTCTGCTTCTCTAAGCATCCTCTAATACATAATGTATTTATCACACGTCAGATAACCAGTAAGCTACATGACACAATTTTTGTGAGACACAGTACAGTTTATCCTCCCAATCATGATCAAGATAAACTGTATCGTTTTCCTCTCCTGTCCCTCGCCATTCTTCAGTGTCACATGTTGTTCATAACTCTAGACGCAGAAGCAGTTCTCAATAATTCTTATAACCAATAACATTGCCAAAAAAAGTTATTTCTACTTTATAAATAGGTTGAAAAGATGCTTCCTTTATTCCTATTTCTATAAATATAGAAAAAAATCAGAAAGAAACACATTATCGAGGTATATGACTATCTACAGCTGTTTACATATTTGTAACAGCACAGGGGTTCATAGAGAATCCTAAAATAACACAAAGAACACTTTTTCCTTATAAAAAATTTCTGTCATATTTCTCATTTCTATGAATAAACCATGCTATAATATTTCCTATCCATTAGACAAACAACATGGCAGAAAATATCTCTAGTTAAAATCCACAGCACACAGGAAACTCCAGATAGACTATAATGGTCAAAATAAATAACAATTGAGTGCCACATGGTCCTCAAGAATATAACATGTTAGGATCTATACCAGAGCTGCTTCCAGAGGCATCAGACTTGACATCATCTTTATTAGATATAAAACAATGCAAGAAATAGGAAATAAAACAAATAGCAATTTGGAATAAATAGAACTTCTATCTATTAGTTTTTTGATTATTTTATTTATTGGAGTTATTTATCTATTTAATAATTTTATTACTTTTAATAAGAAATCACAATAAGATGGTTTCAAAACATGTTAGTAGGACAGGCACAATAATTAATACAGTGCATATTGTTGTCTTCATAGTGGCTGATCAGAGTACAAGATGCAGACATGATAAATTTTCTAACATGATTGGTACAAATATTTCTTCTCATTGAATTAAGAGAAAGTAGCTCTATGCATAGTCCGATATTCCATAATAGTAGTGGGTAATTAGCAGAGCTGGTATTGTCAGAATCTGTTGACTTTAGCCCTTTACAGCTCAGCATGCTTAATTGTCTTTACTTTTTATACCTCATGGTTAAACTTCACTGCTGGGTGGTTAAGGCCAAGTTGAAGCAAGACCTATATAGCAAAGCAAGTAACTTTTGTATCTGACAAGGTCAGTTAAATACCCTCAGGAGTTACCTTGAAACCATGTACAGCATTTTGTGGAACTTTTGCCAGTGTCAGCCATCTGGATTAGTCACGACCATTGCCTGATCAATTAGCTCTCTATGAAAGCCTGAGAAAATGCTCTCTGTCTAGGTGACTCTCCTTAGGCACACTACCTCACCAATCCCTTTCCTCTGTGGCCCCATAATCTCCTTGAACAGAAAATTTGGTACACCAGAGTTATAGGGTGTTATAGCACAAGCTTTTTTATGTCCTGAGTCCTCACTGACCTTGAAGGGCTAGGACCAAAATATTGGCTATCCTCCTAGCCCTTCCTTTTCTCTAATTATTTGGTCTGCAAGTGCAAGTTGTTAATTATCCAGAAAAGAAGTTTAGTGATATTGTCACTCTTTAACATAGGTACTTGAGCCTAACATCACTCGTTGTCTTTCTGAACATCAAATGAATTAGATAATGTGGAACTGATACTTTTCATCAATCATTGATATTCTAATAAATCCCTATAGAATGTGATTAAAAACCAGTTGGACATTTTTACACAACAATTTAAAAATCTACGCATATACAAGGCTGTAGCAGGTTAATCCTATAGCATTTTTCCAGTCTCTTATTCTCTTTTATTCCCTCCCCTTTTTTTATCATTTACTTGAGAGTGTACCAATAATTGAAATGACATTAGAAGCAGCACACATCTAACAGACCAGAATGTCAGGCATTCCAAGCAAGGTTTTAATATTATAATTGCTATCCTCAGTGTCAAAAACTGGTTGGAGATTCTTAGCGTCATTGGCTAATTCAACCTGTGTATATAAGTGCATGGTTTTGTGCCTGCCATGTTTCCTAACTTTTCTGCTTGCTGTCTCTTCATTGTTTAATCCTTAAGTTCTTGATTTCCATTTATCTGTGTTATGCCATTTTTATTTCTTCTTTTGAGTTCTTACACTAGGGAGACTATATGATGCTTACACATGTAGCTCTGGTTTATTTCACTTATTAGTATATACATCCACTTACATATGAAGGCATAGAGTTTGTCTTTTTTTTTTTTTTTGGTCTTTTTCAGACAAGATCTTACTATACAGTTCAGGCTGGGCTTGAATTCCCTTTTGTAGCCCAGGCTGGTCTCGAATTCACACCAATCCTCCTGCTTCAGTCTCCCAAGTGCTGGCATAACAGGCATGTGCTACTACGCCCTGCTCGACGTTGTCATTCTTTATAACTAAGCAATATTCCATTGTATAAAAATACCACATCTTTTACAACCATCCTTCAGATGATAGGCATTTTGGTTGTTTCTTTTTTTATTTATTTTTTTTTTTGAATTTTTTATTTTACTTATTTATTTATTTTTCTTGTTTCAGAACCTTTGTTTGTTTATTCACTCATTTTTATGGCTGGCTCAGCCCACCCGGAGGGCAGGATTAGCATAGCATGTGGAGCCGGGGATCGAACCACGGTCCCTGAAGCTGCCCAAGCTTTCCCAAGCAGGGCTTTAGACCACTGAGCCATCCCGTCGGGCCCCTTGGTTGTTTCTAAGATTTAGTTATCACAAATTGTGCTGCTATAAACATATGTGCACAAATATTACTATGATATGATGTTTTCAGTTCTTCTGGGAAAAATTCCCATTAGATAACTGGATTGAATGGGATTTCCATTTCTCATTTTTTTTATGGAGTGTCTACGCTGCTTTCCATAATGGTTGCACCAGTCTGCATTTCCAGCAACAGTGGAGAAGTGTTCCTTTTTTCCCCACAGCCACTCCAACGTTTGTTGGTGGTCGATTTCTCTATGACAGCTATTCTCTCTGGGGTTAGATGGTATCTAAGTGTTGTTTTAATTTGCAATTCATGAATGACTAGTAATGTTGAGCATTTCATCACACATTTATAAGCCTGTTTAATTTATTTGTCTGAGAAGTGTGTGTTCACCTCAGATGCCCATTTCTGGTTTGCGTTTTTGAATTTGGGGACACTAATGTTTTTTAGTTCTTTATAAATTCTAGAGAGAAGACCTCTGTCTGAATATTTATTAGTTAAAATCTTTTTGAAATTTGTGGGTTTTATTTTAAGTCTGTTCATAATTTCTTTGACATGCAAAAACTTCTCAGCTGTTGATTCTTTCAAGTGTTACTCATACATATAATCAATGTTTTTAGGATATGTTTTATTTCATGAAACTATACCCTCATTCAGCGTCACCTTGCTACCAAATCATGCATTTTGAATTGCTCAGTTTTTTGTTTTGTTTTGTTTTGTTTTGGTCGCTATGCTGAGTTCTCTGTCACGTTTAAAGAAAAACATTTTAAAGTAAAGAATAAAATCAGGAAAAAAAATTCCAACAGAACTGGTGTACACCTTTCTTAGAGGTATTAAGTTTTGTGAAGAGGTTACTTCCTTGCTAAAGGATTTTTCATTTCTCTCAGTGGACAGAATTACTCTATATAGCAGTCCAAAGTTCCTCAGAGAGGCCACTGTTTCTCTGAAGAGAAATGTTTCTTTGTCTTGACCCACAGGGAATCTTGGTCTTTTTTTTTTCTGGTACCAGGTATTAAACTCATGATCTTGTGCTTGCCAGGAAGACACTTAAGCTGCTGAGCTATCTCCTTGATCCAGAAGGGTGTTTCTTAATAGGAATCCTTTGCAGTCCCTTCCAGTAAATCAGACATAGTCTGAAGCCACATGTACATTGTGGCTGTCTCCAAGTGAGGAAGGGCATGGAGGGTTTCATCCTTGCAAAGAACAACTTTCCCAATGTTTTTGAATCTTTCATCACTGCCTGCTTTAGAATGCTGGTATTTAAGCAATGTCAGTGCTGATGGCCCTAAAACTCGAACTGAGAAAGGTGATGATGAGTGACATTGAGCATGTCATCTGCAATGCCTCCTGTTTACTTATGAGGCCACAAAAGTGAGCTAAAGCTTTCTTAGTGTCCTAACACTTTGCATACCTTTAAGGCTGCCACATGTCCCCCAATCTTTCCAAGCTACTACACATTCATTTTTACGCCAATTGCCTTCCATGTGTTGCAACCGTACTCTCGTCTGCCTGAAAACTCTTGCTACAATCAGGCAAATGACTGTTTCAAGGATCAGTTTTATTTCTTTCCAAATGTTTTGGCCTTCTGTGATGTTTGTGTTTCTACTTATATACATGTTTGTATAACAAACTAACATGAGTTTAAATTGTATGTACTATTTCACTCTAACCAAATAATATAAAGTTAATTATAAGAGAACAAAGAAATCTGTTTATTCTGTGTGAAATAAGTTTAATGCCTTCAAAATAGCTTGATAAAATCAAGAACTAAGAAAACTACTGCCAGATTAATTGGCAGAAGTTCAGGAGAAACAATCACTTCATTACCCCAGACAGTTCTGCTGGCAAGAGGACAGTAAGTTTGAGATCTTCCCTGTATTGTCCCATGATAAACAGCTGACTAAAGAAATCTGGGATCTGCCCCTCCCTCACTACACTGGCTGGACTCAGGTGCTGGAAACCCTCAGGAACACCAGCGACACAATAGTACCCTGGCTGGTGTGTACATAATAGATAGGCAAAACTAAAAGCCTGGAAATATCCGTTGCAACATTGGCAATAGGAGCCAACAGGTGATCTATAATCTTTTTGTTTTATTCTACTCATCCTCTTTCTTTATTTTATCAACCATCTTGCTTTACTTTATGATAGTTTTACATAGGGAAACATTATCTCTTCTCCTTCTGGTTCACTTCACTACACCTAGGCCTCCTATCCAATACTTCCGTTATGTGTCCTACAATTATCCAAAACGTATATGATTATCCTGTGCCTTCCAACCTTGATTCTTCTATATTTAATCCCTTTCATTTCTCCATATGAACACCTGTCTTCTCAAATACTTTCACATATGACAGGGTAAAATCACTATAATAATAAGTGGAAAACCATTCCATACAAGTTCATATTATAAGTGGAATCATATTTCTGTAGACATTCCTCCTATGGTTATAACTGTCAGACTAAAAGTTGTCATAGTTTGTCAGCAGCCCAGTTATACTTGAGTCCATTCTCATTGTCAAATGGACTACCTTCACCACCATGTTACACATGCTGTAAAGAGGTACTCTCCCCTGCGTGATAGCACCATGATTGCAAGGGCTCAAAATATGACCATAATCCTGTGCCAGTACCAAAGGATTGGGCCCTAAGACAAATGGATAGAAATTCCCCAGTCTTCATATATTTGAGAGGTAAGTTCTTAGGATAGATAGAAAAAAGAGAGAACCAACTACATCTTGAAAATATTTAGAGGAACAGACATTCTAAAAAAAGCCTCAACATGAGTGATAAGACTATCTAACATAAGAACTCTACAAACATCAATATAGAAAACAAAACAAAACAGAAAATGGCAGATGAAGAAGCAAAATGCTATCTTAAAGTGCCTAGCTCACCAGGACAAACCCAGAGTTCAAAGAGATAGAGGAAATTGGAAGACGACCAGCGCGACTGTCTGAAATGATACTGCTAGAAGTGAAAAAACAAATGGAAGAGGCCATATGAGAATAATATCTTAGGTGCAAGGGGAAATGGCTATCACAATAAAAGAAATTAATCAGACAAAGATAAACAAATAGAAGAGCTCAGGGAAACAACGGAACCCATGAAAGCCAAACCTAGGCCAAAAAAAAAAAAAAAAAAAAAAAAAAAAAAAAAGGAAAAAAAAAAAAAAAAAAAAAAAAAAAAAAAAAAAAAAAAAAAAAAAAAAAAAAAAAAAAAAAAAAAAAAAAAAAAAAAAAAAAAAAAAAAAAAAAAAAAATGGAATCAGGTGAAAAGACAATGCAAGAGATTAGAAACTCCATTGACAGTATACACATCAGATTAAAAGAAGGGAAAGCTAGAGTGTCTCTTCTAGAAGACCAGGAAAAGAAAGATATCTTAAAAATCACAGGAGGCTATGAGAAGTTATTCCAACAGCTATAGAAGAAAGCAAAGAAGAACAACATAAGATGAATTGGCATCAGAAAAAAAAAAAGTTGAAGGCATCAGAAAAGCCATTAAAATTCTCTTCACAGAAAGAATGGCTGAAAACAACTCAAACATGGATAAAGAATTTGACATATAAGTAAATGAATTATATACAATAACAAATAACCATGAATAAAATAAACTTACAGCAAGACATGTGATAATCAAGATTCCAAAAGTTCAGCACAATGAGAAATTCATAGACTAAAATTCAAAGAATGAAAAACAATTATCCTCCAGCACCACATGCTGAACCAGCCCTGTCTCAAGCATGCTGAGGCAACAAAAGAGACCACACACCTGAAATTCCAGCACTGGGAAGACGGAAAACAGGAGGACCACTATTAGTCTGAGCTACATAGTAAGACCCTGTGCCAAATACATAAAAAAAGTTATCCATGCCACAGGAACCCCCCAAAAGGTAGAGGTAGCTATTTGATTTGTACACAATGAAAATTTTAGGCCCAAACTGATCAAAACAGACAAAGGTGTCTTAGTTACTTTTCTCCTGTTATTATGACAAATACCCAACACTCAAAAGAAGGAAGGAAAGGTTTATTTACCGAGGCTGAGTGGAACAGAGCAGAGAGCATCCAGTTCATGGCAGCAGAACAGCAACAAAATGGTGACAGAGGCTGCCAACCAATCAAGGCAGCATAGTAACAGCCTAGTCTGTCTCTCTGTCTCTCTTTAAATTACATCAGGCTCTCTGCTTTAGCCTATCAGCTTCAGGCCACACCCACAGTCTCAGCACTACTCAGACCATAATCCCAACAGTAGTAAAACATATAATCCCAATGGATCATCATCAAGTCTCAAACTGTAGAATTCCCCTCCCATGACTACATGAGGCTTTGGGGGGACAACTAGAAATAAACCATAACAGAAGATCACTATATACTTGTTGAGGGAAAACTACAAGAAGAAGAGACAATTATTATAAATATCTATGCACCAAACACACTTTGACCTAACTACATAAAATAAATATTAATAACCATAAAGAAATAAAAAATACTAATGCAATTTTAGTGTGGTACCCTAATATTCCTCTCTCACAAATAGATAGGTCAACTAAACTAAAAAATTAACAAATATTAGAATTAAGACAAGCCCATGAACAAAATGACTTGATAGATGTCTTCAGAGCGTTCCACAACAAAATTTCAGAATATACATTCTTCTGAGGTGCACATAGGATGTCCTCCAAAATAGACCATATATTAGCTGAAAAAATCATGCTTAAGTAAATGTAAAAGGGTTGAAATTATCCCATAACATCTCATAACAATGAGACTGAAAATTAATGATAAAAGAAATCACAGATTTTCTTTAACACATGGAAATTAAACACTCTCCTGAGCAGCCAAGGTTCACAGAAGAAATTAAAGATTAAATGAACGACATGTACAATTAAATAATATTGCTGATATAACATACCAAAACTTATGTGTTATGGTTTGTACCTAGGTGTCTTCCCAAAGTCTCATGTAAGTCACAGGATGGACTTCTAGAGTTTGTTATTAACTCATGGCCTACTGGGATTATAAGTGTGAGTGCTACTGGGATTATGGGTATGGTTGTTACACCCAGCCTGGGGCAGATAGCCTGAATGCACTATAAGGGAGACAGATTTGCTCTCTGCAACCATTGTGGCCGCTAATCCTCCCATTTGCTCTTAGCACTTTGTTGTTTTCCACCACCATGAATTGCTACCCTCTGCCATGTGCCACTCTGCCTTGGAGCCAGCTGAGGATTGACTGAACTCTCTACTGAATGTGAGCCAAATGAATCTTACTTTCTTCATTTTGCATGTCACATCTTTGTCCCAGCAACAGGGGACCACTAGCTGAGACATTATGGTTTGTGATTAATTCATGATCCTATTTGGGGATTATAGGTATTAGTGCTACACCCACTGTGGTTTGGATAGCCTGAATGCAATATGCAGAGGGGAGAGAAGTTTCTTAACTACTGCAGCCACTGTTCTTCCTTTGGCTCTTTGCTGTTTTCCACCTCTATACACCGCTACCCTTTGTCACGTGCCATTCTGCCTTGGAGCCAGACAAGTACGCACTAAAGACCCCTACTAACTGTGAGCTAAATAAACTTTTCCTTCCTTAAAAAAAGTAACTGAGACAAAGGACTTCAAGATGGTCTCTTGTTCATGACATTTACCTGGAGCTGTGGTGCCTAGGAGGAGGGAGTCCAAGATGGGCTTCTTCTGCCTCCTTTGATGGGACTCAGGTACCAAAGACCAGCTGGAAAGTCAGAAACACGACATGACCTCAGCTAGAGCACAAAGGATCGACAAGTGGGAGTAGTGGTGTGGAAAATTCAAAAGCAAAGGTAAACAATACAAGCAACTAGGTGGTAAATAAGGTAAGACAGTTTTGTTCTTGGGGACAGAGACACTGGGAATAGAAGTGTGTGAGTAGTACCTCCTCTGTTTCTTTCCTTTACTTCTCTTTTCCTTAACTTTCTTCTCTCCTTCCATTTTTCTTTTTCAAGCAGCTGGGAAGAAGTCTAGCCACAGAAATCGAATCTCATACCCCAAATCCAGAGACAAAGATCAGACCCAAATTTAGTACAAATTCTCCTGTAATATTGGCTAGAATATATGTTTGGGGATCAGATTTGGAGAGAACTGTAGACACTAGAGAAATCTCACTACTTCTATTTTTTTCTCTTTGGGATAGATTTTTGCCATGATAATTTAATAAGTTGGTGTGTTTTGTTTTTTTCTATTTATATCTTTTTGTTGGTTTGTTGTTACTGCGATTTTTTTTCTTTACCTTTTTCTTTCACGCTCTGCTGTTTTTTCCCTTTTGTTCTTCTTTCTATGTGTTTGCTGTGTGTTCCATGAGTGTGACTATTTTTATTTGTGGTTTTTTCAATCTGTGTCTGATTTAATTTATTTTATTTTCATTGCCATTTTTCTGTCATCTCTTCCATTTGTTTTTTCACTTCTGTTGATATTATTTAAGAGAGTTCTAGTAGCTTTCTTTTGATTTTTCTCTATTTCTTGTTCATTTTTATTTTTTAATTCATTTTAATGAGAAGAAAAGATAAAACTGCAGTGAAACAGTTTCAAAACAACTGTTAGTAGGATGGCTACAATCAATATCATGTACATTGTTGTCTTGGTAATAATTATTCAGAGGAAAAAGGCACAGAACTGGTACCCTGTCTAAACAAGGTTATTACAAACTTTAATTCTTAATGAAATAAGACAAAGTAGACATATATCTATCATATATATAATATATATGTATCCATATATATATTTTTTTTAAGTTTGCAGCTATAAAGAAGAATAAACTGGAGGCTTGTATCAGCAAATGGATGCAACTCACGACCATAGTCATCAATGAAATAAGCGCATGCCTGTGGGTTTCACCCATATGTGTGAAGTAAACCCAGACTCATATGTACAAACATCACGGCGTCTCACTAATGTGAGGAACTGAAGAAGGAAAAAGATCCAAAAGGTATGATTGATAATGTAAATTGGGAAGAAACTTTCTGAAAGAAAAGACAAACTATGATGGAGAAAAGCAAAAGGAAGAAAGGGAAAAATAAACATATTTATACACAAGATAGTTAAGATAGTTATATAATTTGTTTCTCTTAGTGCTTTGAAAAGAAAAGTTTGTGCTAATGTTGCTTAAACAAGATATCATGCCTATATCTTGTACTCTGAATAACTACTAAGATGACAACAATGGACAATGCATTAATTAATGTAACTCTCCTACTAATCTGTTTTGAAACTGGTTTATTGTTTTGTTGTTGTTGTTGTTGTTGTTGTTGTTGTCGTCGTCGTCGCTGTTGTTTTGAGACAAGGTCTCATGCATTTCCAGCTGGCCTTGACCTCACTTTTGTAGCCCAGGCTGGTCTCGAACACACACTGATCCTCCTGCTTCAGCCTCCCAAGTGCTGGGATTACAGGCATGTGCTACCACGCCCAGCTAAATTTTTTCTTTTTAAAAGAAGAAATAGTTCAGGGTCAGGAAGATAGCCCAATAGAATGAATGCCTGCCTGGTAAGTGCAGAGTTCTGAGTTCAATCCCTGGTAACTCAAAAAAGCAAAAACAAAAACAAACAAACCATGCTTCAAAAATCTAAAACAGCATACATTTATGCTGCTTGCTAAAACTCTTTAAATCTTCCTTCCTAGTTGGACTCTTTACTAAGTGTGACATTTATTGATGAAAAATCAGACAAAGCTTCAATAAACATGACAATAGCTTATTAAAATGAGACTGACAAAAAGATTTTAAGAAAAATACACATCTATACATGCTAGATATTTGTCATTTTAAAAGTTATTCTTCAACTTTAAAAAAAAAAAAAAACTCAATGGACCACCATCCTGGATCTTATTACTACCTATTCTTCCCAATAGCATTACCTGGCTTTTCAATTCAATACTGAATCTTTAAAGTTGTAAAAGTATAAGTACGTGAACAGACCTTTTATTGCAACCTTTAGGCAATTTTTTATTTGTTTTACTGATACATTACTTCTCATAGTAAATAAAGGCAGGGGCATGCCTTTTCTTGCTTTCTCTTCTTGATGAAACCTTTGCAGGGGAGGTATAGCACTCACACCATCCCCATGCGGTCCTCTTGCACAGGATGACGATGTTTACATAGTAAGGACCCTGGCTCCACACTGAGTGGCTTAACCTTCTGAACTTCTCAACTTGACATAATGTATCAATCATAAAAATTCATCCCTTGTCAACTTGACAACCATATACATTTCTTTAAGACATGTTTATTGATATTGTTTCACAACTTAAACATTATACCACACTTTTAACAATCTTTAAGAACAAGCATTAAGTCTATCAACATTATATTACATTAGAATCATCATACGCCATCCCTAGTCTCCCAAAGCTTCATGTATATTCCTTTATGCAAAAGGCAATTTGTGTGTCTGTAAGAGTTGTAGAATTCCTAACAGTTTCAGCATTGCTGAAATATCCAAGTCCCATGACTCCTCCGAGATGCAAGGTGGACTCTTAGCTGAAAACCTCTATGCAAATGAAAAATTAGACACTTCCAATATTCAATGGCACAAAATATATATTGTTCGTCCAAAAGCTACAAACAGGGGAATTCAAAGGAATAGGACCAAAGCAAGTCCAAAATCCATCAGGATAGATATTAAGTCCTATAGTTTTGCATCAGCATCTGAGACAACCTATGGCAAATTGTGGATTCCAAAGGGCTTAAATACCTCCACTCCTATAGCACTTTCGGTGGTTGTAGCTCCCACAGGTTCTCTCTTAGTCCCACTTGGCTCCTTCCTTGCAGTTTTCCTTAAGCAATCCACATTCCTGGTTTCTCCATACTTCTGGGGTCTCTATTTTTGGCTTTTTACTCATAGCTTCATATACTGCCCTCTTACGGGCACACTACCTGGCCTTGCTGGCCTTCTGAAGCTAAGATGGAAATCTTTTTAACCCCATAACTCTTATAATCTGCATGTACCTGAAACCACTGCCACATGAATGATGCCAAGATCTGCTGGCAGATGGAGCTGTAGCAAGTTTTATTCTCTCTTGGACTTAGGGTGTCAGATGCCTGGGTCACTGGGCGTTCTGAATCCAGTTCTGAGGAACAATTTTTCCATGCTGCCACCATTCTGGAATATGACACTCTGCAGCTTTCTCTTCAAATCAATATCTGTCATTTTTGCAATTCTTTGGCTGTAAAGGTTGGATGCTTGCTGCTTCTTGCAACGGCCTCAGGCCATCTTTTATGTTCTCTTGTTCCTTCTCAGCAATCCAGATATCCTCAGCTCTATTTTTTGTAGTTCACAAATTTACTGAAACTTCCTTTCTAGCCAAACTCAACATTTTAAATTATCCTGCTTGACTCTTTGCTCTTGATTTTCAACATAAATCTTATTAAAAGCCCCAAACAATAACCATGTCACTGACTCAACATTCAGCTGCCTTGAAATTTCTTCTGCCAAATTACTTAGTTCACTATCTTTAATCTCAATCTCAAAGTCCCTGGACAAGAGCAAAATATATACAGATTTTCAGCCAAGCCATAACATACATCATCTGGAGTCCAGGACCAAAGGCAGTCCTTTTCCCAGAAGAAACGTTCCAAATCTATTATTTACCAAAAGGATTTCTCTAGACTTGTGGTCTTCTGAGCTCTGACCAGAATCACCCATACAGAATAGCCTAAAGCATTCTGCCGCTACTCTTTCAAGCTCCAACTCTCAACTTTTGCAAACTCTTCCCGCAAGCCATTCCCAAAGGTTCTTAAACCACATGACCAGGTATGGTCATAGCAATGACTCCCCCCGCTTCTCTGGTACCAAATTATGTCCTAGTTAATGTACTTTGGTTGTTGAGACAAAATACCTGATACTTAAAGTTAGGGAAGGAACAAGTTGATTTCACAGTCTGTGGAGGTTTTATTCAATAATCAGTTGGCCCCAAGGAAGGGTGGCATGGCACAGGAGGAACAGTACAAGACAGAAGAAGACAAAAAAATCAATAAGAGCACAAGACGGTGGGATATGCTATAATTTTAACTCACATTTCCCCAAAAAATAATGACATTTCATATTTTTTATGTTGCGCCACTCATATGTCTTCCTTCATAGAGCATTGGTTTCCTGTTTCTCTACTACGTTGTCTTCAAATTATTAATTTTTCAGGGCTCTTTATACATTTTAGATTTTAGTTTTTGGTAGCTGTTATATTGTGACTATTTTCCCTCAGTTCTGGCTTCTATTTTAGTTTTTATTGCTTTTGATGAGAATATTTTTATTCTAATTAAATGTATTGCAATGATTGTTGAACTAATGACTGTATTTTATGAATCCTATCTTTTTGAGCCTTCAACTTCATGTTGGTCCTTCTGATATATATTCCCATAAGACATTCTTTGTCTTTGTACTATTTATAAGATTCATCTTTATTTATTAGTTGCATATTTTCTTCCTCCTAAAGAAAAGCAGTTTCATTAAAACAGAACCCTGTTTTTCACAACTTGTGATGTATTAGAAAGTATTCCGTAAACACATGCTGCCTTCTAGAAAATCAAATGGCAAAATATTTTGATCACTTTATCACAGATACTATAAAGGTTGTTTCCTAAAATCATGGATAAAATAATCTGCAGATAGGCATACAGGTAGATGTCCACAACTAATTCCAGAAAAACTTCATTTTTGTTCATGTTGCTGTTATAATTTAGTGTATCTTGAAATAGTATGGAGTATCTTGGGTCTGCTGATGAACTCTGCAGTCAGCTTTCAGCAGACAGTGACACAGTATGTTTATTTTAGAAGTCCTCCCTCCAGGAGCAGCGGTGGGTGCCTGAGTCTCAACACTCCCAACAACTAAGACAGGACAATTGCAAAATGGAGTCCAAAACCCTGTATCAAAAATATATATATATATTATTCCTGCCTCAGCCTCCTCCCCATGTGCAAGGATCACAGGCATGTGCCACCACGTCTGTCACCAACCAAGCAGTCAGTTACAAAAAATGATTTAAAGACATAAAGTCAACCAATGTGGATCTTACTTGAATCCAAATTTGAATAAGAAATTAAAAATATATTTGGAAAGAATGAATATGAACTCAATATTAGAATATGTTTAGGGCTTCCTATTCCATTTATCATGTATGATAATGAAGCCTTGCATTTTGTCTTTGTTTTTCTGTGCCGGAGATCAAACCCAAAGTCCCAGGCATGCTCTAGCACTGAGCCAGGTCTCTGGACTAGTAATATAATCCTTTAAGAAATGACATCTTTAACAGCACACTATGTGACTTTATGACACAGTACTACAAGGCAAAACAGCAAGAGGCAGACCAACAGAAGAGAACATTCTGTTCTCTTCAAAAGGAGTGTTCTCCTCAGGAGCAACTCAGGAGTAAAAAATGCATGAGGGAAAATTGGATATCCACATGCAGAAGAACTAACCTAGAACCCTATCTCTCACCAGTTAAGAAAATGAACTCAGAATTGATTACAAATACATATATATCTAATTATATATATATATATATATATATATATATATATATATATATATATATATATATATAAAATGGGCTGAGGATGTTGCTCAGCAAAGCCTTTTAAGTCAATCCCCAGTACTTGAAATGAACAATGTCAACACAGAAATAACCCTTCAGAAATAAAATAAATCTAGATAAGACTTCCAGAAGCTTTTGTATCAATCTCAAAACATCGGATAACATTTGTGAAATGCCACTGAAATTATCTTATCCAAGACTACTCCATAGCTAAAAAATAAACCCACTCCCTTTGCATATTGATGGCATTATTTCCCATTATCCAGAACACTTTTCCATGCAGGTGATGTATACCTAGAGGTGTGTTTTATGTACTTTGGGGTATTTACTTTGGCTATCCTAGACAATAGAAAAACACTACAATAAGCACCATTAGGGTTTTTCTTTTCTTCAGAAAATAAAGCACACTTGGGGAACTAGACTGGCTATCTTGGAATGGAATTGGGTACTCCATTAATTCCTGTCTGAAAGTAGGATCTAGCACTAGCACAGAGCTTAGTACATAGTAGTTATTAAATAATCATTAATTAATAAATCAACAAAAACAGTAACAGGTGAAGGGAAGGAATAAACAATAACAAAAAATCAAGAGAAATGCAATTATAATAAACAAACTTTATTAAGTAATCAAAAACATGATTTTTTAAAAAATAGAAAAGTATAAACCAAATTATAGCCTCTCCTTCATAAAATGAGGCTTTTCCTTGGATGAAACTCTGACTACCCAGCACAGTTCTTACAACGCTGAAGCCCATTCTCATTGCAAGCTGTACACTTCAGAGCTTTGAAAGAGTCTGTGAAGCAGTTTCGAAACACGGACATCTTGCTCCCGTGGCACACAGAGCATGGAAGAAAGCCAAAGCCTCCACAGGAGGGACACTCGTGTGGGTGCTGCACTCTCTGTGTAGGGTGGAGAGAGGGTAGAGAATGTGTTAGTGTGAACAGTTCCATCAGTCTCACTCTCTTTCTCTACCAAGAGTAGTTGTAAAAGAATATTGGCATAATGCGCTTAAAATCACCTACCATTAATATACACTGGACTTAAGGGAAAAAGTGAAGTCTCCTTTCATTGTCCCACAGATGGCCATTAGAACCGACTTAGCTTGTGAAATCAGGTAAATGTTACATCAAATGGCACTCGTCTTCAAGAATCCCATCATATTTACCAACCACACAATTCAGAAGATTGTTATTGAATTACAGAAAAATACTTTGACTTTCCCTTTTCTAGCTCTTAAAAGCTTTATGTCTTTGTGCAAAGAATAGTGGCTCTAACAGCAAATTTGGGAAATCAGAAAACTCTAAACCAATGTGTGGAGGAACCACTCTGAACTGAAGATTCATCATTATATTGCCAATTTGAATATCATGTTTTATTCTTTTCAAATCACTTTCAAGTGCATTATTATGTAGAATTTTCCCCCACTCCACCCTCAACACATACAGTAATCTTCTTCAATGAAGACATAATTCAAGCTTCATTATCTGCATTTTATACTTAAGGAAACAGGCATAGAAATCTTGAAACATTCATGTACATCCATAAAACTTCCCACAGCCTTTCTTCCTCAAGCAAAGATAAAGTATCCCTAATAACAGAATGCAAATAGCCAGGCAGTGGGTTGAATATAATATTTTAAAACTGTTCAACTACATATTTTAGTTGTCTATTTGAGCAAGTGGCCTTTGTCAGAGGCTGCTAGTGTTTTGAAGTTTGAAACCACAATAGAGAGAATGCAAGAAGAAAAAAAATGAGTACATTCTAAAATCATGGCTTACAAAACAGGAACTGCAGCAGTGTGGGAAAGTTCACTTTGTAGGAAGAATAATCACTAGACCCTGATTGGGAAATATTATACACAAAAAGATGTAAGATCAAAAAGGCATTTGATACTCAGAAAGATAGTGATCTTAAGCTCAAATGCCTATGTTATAGGGTAATAACATCATTGAGCTTCTCTTCCATAGGGTTAAGAACTTAAGTTTCCATACCAAAAAATTAGAGAAAATGCAGGGCTACCAGGATAGCCAATATTTTGGCCCTAGCCCTTCAAGGTCAGTAAGGACTCAGGACATAAGAGAACCTGTTCTGTAACATCCTGTAACTCAGTGGTTTCCCAAATTTTCTGTTCAAGAAGGTTATGGGGCTAAAGAGGAAAGGTATCCATGATGTATAGTGTGTCTAAGGAGAGTCACCTAGAGAGAAAACATTCTCTCAGCCTTTCACCGAGAGCAAACTGGTCAAGCATTGGCTGTGACCCATCCAAATGGCTGGCACTGACAAAAGATCTACAAAATGCTGTACATAGTTTCACAGTAAATCATGAGGGGACTTGACTGACTTTGTCAGATATAAAAGTTACATTTTTTATTATATATGTCTTGCTTTATCTTGGTCTTCACGATCAAGCAGAAAAGTATAACCACGAGCTACAAAAAGAAAAGCCATTTTAATATGCTTGAGTAAAAGGCTCAATTCAACAACTTCTGACATCGCCAGTTATGCTGATAACCCACTACTATTATGGACTATTGGACCATATTGGATTATTTTACTGAATTCATATACCTACAATATTTGGATAGCAATGGAACAACCTTCTCTGACAAAACAAAACAAAAAAGGGGGATATAAATAAATAAAGGACCATTCTGTAATGAAAATATAGGACATACAGTTACTTTCTCTTAGTTCAAGGAGAAGAAATATTTATGCTAATAGTGTTTTGATAAGATATCAGGTCTGCATCTTGTACTCTGAACAACTACTATGATGACAACAATATGCAAGGCATTAATTATTAAAACTGTCCTGCTAACCTGTTTTGAAACTGTCTCATTACTATTTCCTTCTCATTAAAATTAATAAGATACAAAACTAAACTAGAAAAAAAATTTTTTAAAAAAGATGTAGTCCTTGGAGAAATACATTTCACATACATACACACATGTAAAATTATTTCTATACGTTTGTAATTCACGTGTTAAAATCTCCAAAACCCCAAGTGAAACAGAACCTGATCTCTATCACACATAACTAAAAGAACGTTTTGCCTTGAAAATAGATACAATTCTCTCATAAGCAACTGAATGTGTATTGCTCTGGGAAACAAACATTATAAACATACTGACTAAAATTTATATATTCCCAGACCACTTTTCAGACAAGGATTTTCTGTATTTAGCAAGATTGCTTTATAATTGCAGCTTGGCTACTATATAAAATATGTCATTTTTAACAACGCAGAAATATTTCAATGAAAAGTAGTGGTTGCCAGTCTGAGTGACACAAAGGAACTTCATCAAGATAGTAGAAATTCCAAATTCTTCCCTCCAAAAATAAATGTATGCAGAAATTTGGTTGTTTTATAGATGAGTTTTGATACTTACTTGTGGAAAAGTTACTCACTGGAAAATGTTGTACTGGACTTAGCTATATATTCTGTAATATTAAAATTTCTTTTACAAAGCACTTAGAGTAAAATCAAACCAAATAACAAAAAATTGTTCTTTAAAATGGAAAATGTCAATAGAATAAGCACTCGCCTAACAAGTGCAAGGTCTTGAGTTCCATCCTCTGTATCACAAAAAAAATAAAAAATTAAATTAAACATACATTAAAAAAGGAAAGTTATCAAGTAATAGTATCCAAACTTTAAAAGAAAGTGATAAGTCAATGAAATTACTAAATCTGTAACACATTAAAACTGTTGAATGAGCCGGGCGTTGTGGCTCACGCCTGTAATCCCAGCACTTGGGAGGCTGAGGCAGGAGGATTGGTGCGAGTTCGAGACCACCCTGGGCTACAAAAGTGAGTGCAGGACCAGCCTCAACTGCATAGCGAGACCCTGTCTCAAAAAGACAAAAAAAAAAAAGAACTGTTGAATGATTTGAAATTAAATAATTTTAAAACACACATAAACAGAACAGCTTCTAGGCCATCCCTAAAACTGAAACAAGCAACTACAGGACCCCTGAGCCCATTACTTCGTCCATTTCAGCAGGATTGTGAATACACCTGAGTCCCTGCCAGGATATGACTGTCAGACACTACAAATAAGAGTAGAAGAAGATAAGTTAAATTTGAATTTTAGCAATATCACAAAGAATTCTTTGTAAGATACACAACAAATATCACATCAGGCATACTTAAATTGAAAAGTTTTTCATATTCTATCTGAGATCCAGACATAGGCAGGCACCCTGTATTTTTTAAAGGAATGGTACAGGGCAAGAGCTGCCAGACTTGAGAAGAGATATTTGGCGTGTAGCTATTTTTCAGTCCATATAAATCAGTCAGCATTTTAATACACATCAATATTTCAGAACTATGCCAGTGCTGTGCAGTAAACATACGCCGAGTGAAAATCCAATTCTACTATGACCCAAAACACTTGCAGGTGACCACATTTTTGTGAATATGTGACTGGGATAAAATAGATTGGTGAGAACAAGCAAAAAACAACCATCCTGAACTAAAATGCAAAGCGCAGAGGCCAGCGTTCAGTCCTGGATGGTCCATGGCAGCCCCGCCCCCGGAGCACACTGAGATGGCAATTGAGACTAGGCATGGTGGTGCGCACCTGTAATCCCATCGCTTTGGGAGGCTGAAAACCGGAGAATCACTACGAGTCTGATCTACGTAGTGAGAACCTGTAGTCCCTGTAGTCCCTGTCCTAAACACATAAAAAAATTAAAGTAAAATAAAATGCAAGTGGTAAGCAGATAGCTGACAAATGTAAAAATTATTTACACCATGGACCTGTAATATAACATATTAAGCCTGCCTTTAAATGGCATGTAGGCTAAATGTTAAAGCCAGTAATGCCAAGAATCAATTTCTTTCTCATAATTCATCCAAAAGTCACAACATATAAATTTTCCTAAAGTAAAATTACTATAGCAATGCTAAAAAAGTAGCAGAATCACAAATAAATCAAGACTATTCTGGAGTCACGTCTTAAGAATTCATGTCATTCTAAGTTGAGATTTGTCTTTTACTCAAAGGATTGTTTAAAGGATTAAATATATTAATTCATTAACATTGACTAGATCATTGCCTAGCTCACAAGAGCCATTTTGTAAAGTTAGTCATTATTTCATGAATGAATCACTATTTATTAATCTGTACCTAAATTGCTCGTGGATACAAGATACAATCATTTTCTGCCAGTATGAGTTACTTGCTTTCCATTTATCCATATCTGGCCCCCCTGGGTTAAGATTTTGCCATCATAATACAATGAGAGCAAATATGCTTCAGTTCATGTAGTAATTCAAACGCTTAGCACACAATGTTGGAAGAGCCTGAAGTCATGTCTCTCCTCAAGAGAAACTAGCTACTCTAGCTATAAGTGAAGGAGAAAGGGGTGCTTATACAGTAGTACAGTCTATGCCCACCCCCTCATCAACTGATAAAAAGAAGGATTAAGAACCCATCCTCTCGGGGGCCCAGCAGGATAGCTCAGTGGTCTAAAGTGCCTGCTTAGGAAAGCTTGGGCGGCTGCCGGGACCGCGGTTCAATCCCCAGCACCACATGCTGTGCCAGCCCTGCCCTCAAGGCAGGCTGAGCCGGCCATAAAAATAAATAAATAAACAAACAAAAGTTCTGAAACAAGAAAAACAAACAAATAAAATTAAATTAAAAATTCTTAAAAAAAAAAAAGAAAGAAACCATCCTTTCTTTACATATCTTGTCTTTGTTCATACAGTCTTGATGAAGGGCTTTAAAAATACTCCTGGTGAGATCATTTTACTTATAAATTCATTACACCAACAAGTATTGCATGTTCACCAGCCCTGCACTCTGAAAGCAGGAGTAACAGGGTAGCCAGAAACTTCCTTGTTCCTAACAGCAGTTCGCAGCCTGACTCCTAGATCCTGAAATTCAATAAGTCCATTCCAGCTATTGAACTGAAGTCAGTAGAATTCCCAAGTCTCTTTCGAAGTATCAAGCGAACAGGAGAGCAAGTGTGGAGAACATGAATGATTGTCAGATAGACTTCCTTTGTAGTACTACTTGAAATTTTAAGAATATAGAGTTTATCCCTGGTCATCTAATATAAAAGCAGAAGTCTGAATTCAAAGACTTCTGTATCTCCTTCAAGATCAAGGAATAACGCACGTATAAAGATCTAGTCCTATTTTTAGTCATTTTCTCTACAATGAGACTCAACACCAGGCATCCACTGCTTAAAGGAGAAAAGGCTTATTCTGGCTCCCAGTTGAGTGCGTGGTTGAGTGGCTCCAAGGCAGAGCAAGCACGGCTGCTGGGGAGCAGCGAGGAAAGGTAGGAACTGGAGGAGGGGTATATCCTTTCAAGTCACAACTACAGCGGCCACCTCTTCCACCTCGACCCTCCCTCCTAGCAAGTCAGCTTTAATGTCCCCACATGATTCAGTCAGCTTTGGGGCCTTTTGGGTCTAAATCATAGCACTATTCCAATAAAGCTTGTAAATCTCTTCAGTATCATACCAAAGAAGAATCTATTTATTTGAGTGTCTCTGACAGAAAATTGATCATCCAGATTATTTGTGAAGCGAGCTAAATATCCATGCAACAAGCTGTCAGTGAATATGTGCCTGGGATACAATCATCTCTGAACTGTTAAACCATGTTGAACAAGTTAATTCATCTAGTCCTTGTTATGTGCTTACTAAACACATCTCCCCTTCACCAAGCTGCTAAGAAAATAAAATCTTTATTAACTGTCATTGTTTTCAGAACTTCTCAATTTTCTATTGGGAAAGAAGCGACTGAACAACATGAAGATGAAGGAACTTGTAGTTCATCCTTTTAAAGGGATGTGCTTCAATATAGGAGCCCACTTCTTGAGCCAGGTGAGATGGACTGCATAAACTTGCTTAGTCAAGTGTTTTAAAATTCGGAGAAATCAGATGATGTGACCTGATTTCCCAGATGAGTACGTACTGCTTGGCTACCACAGCCCATAAATGTGCCATGCCTGCTCGCCCACCTGACCTTCAGGGTCATACCTCTTCAGAAAGCAGGAGAACCTCTAGCAGGTCCAATGCCTTGTACACTCAGCCTATACAGTTTTCAGCATCCTCAGTGTGAAGCTAGGAATCCTTTCTCCGTTCTTTATGAAAAAGATGTAGGTAATCTCCAGCCCTCTGAGCAGAATATGACTAAGGAAACTGTTATGCATTTTCCAAGAAAAAAAAAAAGACAGAAAATTGTCACTATGGTGGCCATCGCAGTTATTATGGTTTGTGTCTAGTTGTTCCTCCAAAGCCTCATGCAATCATAGGGCAGGAACTTCTAGAGTTTGAGATTAACTCATGATCCACTGGGAATATAGGCTGGGATTATGGGTGTGAGTGTTACACCCAGCCTGCAACAGAGAGCCTCAGTGTGATATAAGAGAGACAGACAGACTCTCTGCTGCCATTGTTGTTTTGCTGCCTACATGAACTGGATGCTTTCTGCCACTCTGCCGTGGAGCCAGCTGAGTATGGGCTGAAACCTCCACTGACTAGGAGCTAAATGAACCTTTCCTTCCTTCACTTTCGGTGTCAGGTATTTGTCCCAGCAACAAAAGAAGAGCAGCTGAGATATCAGTAGAAGTGACAACAAAACAGTTTGTTTCTATTTACAGAGAAAAGAAGGAGGGAAGGGAGCAAGGCAAAAGCTTCCCCAGCATTTCTTTGCCGCCTAAGAGCATTTTCGTCTATTGGCTGCCTCCAGGACGTCTCTGGTCTCCCTGGGTCTTTTTGCATGGACACCATCAAGACCATCTTGATCTGTAGCTGTGTCTTAGGGCCAGTTTGGCAGTAGTTTCTTGGGAACCTTTAAATATGTCTTCGCTTTTAATCTCTAGCCTGTTTATTAATATAGGAAATACAAATACAGAAATACCAAAAAAAGAAAAATTACTAAAACATCATTTTCCCTCAAGCATACTCATACAGAAAATAATTTTTCCCTTTTATCTGTTAACAGCTTTACCTTCTCTAAAATCTCTGGATGTAAGAGGACGCATTCATCTATTCATCCAACAATATTTGGATGTCCATCCTGGGCCAATCCTTATTCTAAATGTTGGCAGTGAACTGGTAAAAGCTTGAGCAAAGTAGATAAGAATCTGTGTCTTCCTGGAGCTCGGACTGCTTCTTTGGGGGTTGAGCTGCAAACTGTTCTCTCAGAAGCAGAGTGCCAATCTTCAGGCACACAGTGGACCCAACTACCACACGTCTCACTTGCTCCTGTGACCTTTGGCTTGTTTCTCCCATCTGAGACCACAGACAACCTTCATCAACAAGTCATCCCTCTAACTTCCAAGCAAAACTTTTCTAACCGGATGCATGTTAAAAATCTTGACCCAGACAACTTAAAATTCTTTGCTTGTGCCACCTCTGATGGCCCAAATACAAGTGCTGAGCCTCATCTTTCTCAATCAGCTGTAATAACTGCTCAGAACTGGGCCCTGAATGGCAGGGACCCGAGGACCACCAATGTGGTGTCTATGGCAGACAAACTAGAAGTAAGATCTAATTTTTCTCTGCAGTTATTACTATAATCTTTCAAGATGCCCCAGAAGTATCATATTACAGTATTAAAACCTAGTCTACTCTCTGACCCTACTACTATTTATTACTGTCTAGAACTTTCATAGAATCATCACATACTTCCATCATACAGTCAGATTTTCCAAACATTTACAAGTCATTTCATTTGGTAGCCATGATGAAATAGCTTAACATCAGGGGCTTTGGAAGCTGTTCAGAATAAGACTTTCTGTAAGGTCTTAAACAGGTAATACAATCACAACAAAATTCCTGCTTGTTGCATAATAAGGACTCAGTTATCTCTTGTCTTGTGAATATTTAACTCTCTCTTCATTGTCAAAGTCAATCCGAACTATGGGGTTACTTAGATTTGAAGTTTGCAGGTCTTGTCCACCTTGCTTGGCTTTCCCCATACCTCTCCAGGTACAATTTCTTCGTTTCTGTTTCTGTTATACCCAGCCCATTCTCATGCAGAATTCTAGCTTTCTTGAAGAGGTGCAAATTCTCTATCAGCTTTAGCATATGGATAAGACAACCCAACAGAATTATACCATCTTACAGTTCCTAGAATGTAGAAAGCAGTACACCTCTCTTTTGAAAATTAGGCACAATCTTAAATGTATGTATTATATTTACATGGTCTATGAATTGCTAATAAAGAGAAAAAAGCTTTTCCAAACTTTTTAAGCTGAGGAGAAGGAGTGATAATATTAATCTAGTATGATGGTTTTAGTAACAGAGTTAAACAATTATGGGCCAGTGAAATAAAAAACTCTGAATATCCAAAATAATTTCTGTAAAAAGGAAAATATTAAAGCTCATTCATCCTACAATAGCCTAAAAGACACTATTAATCTACAGAAATGAAACAACATAATAGTAATCTAACAGGAAACAAATAAATACATGGAACTGACTAAAGAGCACAGAGAAAGGCCTGAGTATACATGAAGATTTATTGTAATGTAAAACAGGCATAGAAAAGAAGCAAACAATAGCCTGATATTGTTGGGAAACTAGTTCACCATGTTTAAGAAAATAGAAATAAATTTCATCTATAAAGGCCAAATATAAAGACAGTTATGGAATGAATAATTGTACAAGGCAACTTTTGCAACAATATAAAATAGTATTTTAAACTAAAAGTGAACAAACACAAAATATATGAAAAAAACAATGTATTTGATTGTATCACACTAGAAGTTTTCTGCTACATGAAGGAGACTATGAACAAGCCACCAGTGAGGCAGAAAATATTGACATTGACCAAAACCAACGAGAAATTAATATCTAGGATATAGAAGGATCATCCTAAATTCAACCAAAAGGGAAAAAAGGACAATCCCCTATTTTTAATGGTTGAGAAATAGCAATGCATGGTGTACACAAAAGGAAATGTGAAATCTAATATGCATACAATAAGATGTCCAAATTCAATAGCATAATGTAAATTACAACCATAAGGTAACATACCTCTTTACCTGTTACACTGGCAACAATTAGAAAATATGAGACTGTAAGATACTTCCAGGAATGTGAGAATATAAGAAATCTCTTCATGTACAGAAAGATTTGTTGACCAGTGAAACCATTCCAAGAAGTCATCCAGCACAAAATTAAGTGTATGTATACACTAAGCCCAGTGATTTCTACTGTCAGAGAAATATACCAGAAATATATTCAAAATTGTTCTTTACAGAACAATTTGTTTTAAGGATGGAGTTGGAAGACACCTGAATGACTTTCAGGGCAAAAGTACATAGGTTTAAAAAAAAAAAAAAAAACTGGATCGGTACTATAGGGCCACCCTCTCTAAAATGAGATCCATTACTCATGTGTGGTTATTTGACTTAAATCAAGTAAAACTAAATACAATTACAAATTCAGTACCTTAGTGATTCTAGTTATATTTCTAGCACTTAGTAGCTGCTGGCATCCAGTGGCTAGGTTTCTGGAAAGTGTGGACAGAAAATATTTCCATCATGAAGGAAATGTCTGTTGACTCTGTTGTAAGAGAAGGATGCAGTGCTTTGAAAACACCAATTAGAAGTTCACATAGCAAGGTGGATGGCTCCTTCAATTACTGTACCTACTGAAAATATTTGAAACCATATCAGGTAGCTTACATGTGTTTTACATACATTTGAAATGTGTACAGGAAAGAATGACACATGTTCACCAAGTTAAATGGTTTAAATAAAAAGATACACATTAATCTAAAAGAATGCTTTTATGTGCTTGGAACAATATGTATGACTAGAGGAAAGAAATGAATCCATCCAGATGTTTCTCTGAGAGAAGTGTTAAATTAAAAGACACAAACTTTCATCTGATAGATGAAGAAATCAAGATCTGAGAAACGAATGTACCCAAAGTCATATAGTGTTTTGTGGAGTTGAGGTCAGAAGCAAAATCACCTCCTTATTTAAGTTTAAATACTTTAGAAATTATAATTTGTGAAAACTAAGGAAATGTAAGCCTCCTTACACAGCAGGTTGAGTCTAAAAGGCTCATAACAGGTTTTGAAATTATGAATCAGATCTTGGGGCTGGGGAGACACCTTGGTGGTCTAAGTGCTTGTCTGGCAAGGACAAGGACCCAGGTTTGATACCCAGCACTGCATGCTCTGTTGGCCCTGGAACTCCAGATATACCTGGCCAGCCATTGAAACCTGGCATGGTGGCACACACCTGTAAACCTGGAGCTGAAGTGACTGAGATAGGAGGATCACTACAAATCTGAGTAAGTTGTATAATAAGATCCTCTACCAAATAAATAAAAGGTTGAAAAAAAAATAAAGTAAAATCATGGTCCCTTCTTTTCCTATATTCCAGAGATTTTTCCTCCTTCATAAATATTTTTTGTCTTTATTGGACTCTATGTTCTAAAGTTTAGGCTATTGTTAGCATGAAGATATATAATACAAAATTTATCTGACTGGTCACTGTATTCAAGACATTCTTTGAGAGGCCATTGTTATCTTCCTTAGTGGGGTAGTTGTAAATAGCAGATACCCAAAAGTATTTGTCAACTAATTGAATACATTGTGTTTTCCTCCTGTGAAAGATCACAATATAAGTTAAAACATGATTTTTACAAACAAGCAGCCTGTAGTACACATGGGACATGAATCAAATGCCCAGAGAAAGACTAAGAAGCAGAAGACTGATAAGAATCCAACAAAAAGGGTCACAGGCACTTAAGTCAGAAGGGACCAGAAATTACTTTTTGAAAAGTAACGTGGTAGGGGGACCTGGAGGATGGAGACAGATGAGGATTGGAAGTTAACACCCTCAGGACATCTTATATGCAGCAGTGGTAGTAAGAAAGCCCCAAAAGTCTTTTATTTGACCAACGTTCAAGGCATGACAGAACAAGAAATAAGGTTAGTAGAAGAAAATTGCCACAGGAAGGGTTGATAAGCCGATAAGGACATACATTTGCTGAGCGCATGGCCAACCCGTTACCTGGGGAGACCAATTCATGTTTGTTGTCCCAGAATCATTGCTAAAGCACACTTTGTGCTCTCAGAGTATCCTAGTCTGGACGACAACCCATGCATCTTTGTGCACAGAGGAAGAAAGAAGCTTATGCAACCATCAGGAGAACAATGATGCCTGCCCTTCCAGGGTGCACATTAATCTGATGCATTGCGTAGCTGAAAATGTATTTCTCTGGTGCTGTAATTATAAGTATGAGAGCAAAAATTTAAACGTGCTTTTTTGGGTAAATAGTTTTTTCTTTTATCTATATGTTATAGGAAAAATGATACAGCTTCTGCACACCCAAAAAAAAAAAAAAAACTTAAGTGCACTTTAAAACAATTGCTTGACATGGAAAACCTCATTACTACGTCTATAACACAGGATTAGGCTCTAATAAAGATGAGCAAAATTTTAAACTATGAAGGTAGTTAGAAACTAACGTTAAAATCAATCTGTCTGGAACAAACCTAATGGCAGGTGATTTTCAATAAAACTGTCAAGTTTCCTGTTATATATTCCTAAGAACATGAGAGAGAAATTCAGTCAGGAAAACCAAACTACAACAAGAATGTGTTCAATGCTTTGACTACTAATAAAATGCTGCTGAAAGCATAGTTACCTCGATTTTGGTTAAGAGGTCTTGCAATTCTCCTGATTCATTCATTGACAAAATTTTCTCAGCACCCTGTCAACAAAAGAGAGTAGGGGAGGAAGGAAATTCATTGTGTTAGTATTTGAAACAAACGAAGTTCAAGCCAGGAAAGCTTCTCGCACAAATAATGAACACAACTTGTTCTCTTCTGATCTGAGCACACTTAAAACCAGGAAGTCACAAAGACGTATTTCATTATTGTCACACTTTTGTCTCTCCAGCAAAACTTACTGAGGAAGCAGAGAGAAAGATACCAGCAGCATGTGAGTTCTGGAAACCCAGGAGTGGTGGTCATGCACGGCTGCCCTGGGGGCCTGGAACCAGCGCCAGCAGCCGGGAACAGATGCCTTCGAGCAAGGTCCCAACCTGGGCTGTTTCTGCTGTGCTCCACGGCCCCACCAAACATGGCCCTCCTTAGAGTCATTTATGGGAAAAGAACAATAACTAATAATACAAAATAATCAACTCTGATTATTTGGATATCATTTTACTTGATATAGTATACTCTATTAATACTGGAAAATAAGTGTTAGCAAGATTAAATCACAATTCCAAGCCAGCCAGCAAGGAAGCATAGAGAGAATTGGAATACAGGCAAGAAGCTTGTTCCAAAAGTGATATTTTTTAACTCTACAACCTCACTGTAAAGAAACAAAAAGAATAATGTGCTCTCTTTCTGGCACTCCTGGTGTTTCTTTTACTACACTGGTTTCCTTTCCTTTTTAGCTTCTTCTCACATTCTCCAGGCTTTCCCCTTTTGAGGGTAGGAAGACAAGAGCAGGGACTTTGGATCAAGACCCAGGCTATGGGTGCCTCACTCATAGTGTGTCTGCATTACTCACCAGAGTATATAGCAAGTCCACTTTTTACTTATGAACAATTTAGGGAGGAATATTACTCAATAAATATATTTGTATTTCTATTTTTGTCAAGCAGGTTGGAAAACAAATATTTTCCTTTTTTAAATGCCTTACTTTTATATAAATCACAATATATATTTTCTATGAACACACATACAAGAATGATTACAATTTAGAGTGGAATACAAATTCCAAACAAGTGATGCAGAGAAAATGGTGTGCTAGGAAAACCCAATGCAGGTGGAAGAGATCTACCTATTAGGGGTAGTGATGGTTTTCTGGGGTGAATGCCATTTGATAAGAATCTTGAAGATGACTGTGTAAGATGAAGCAGGTAGCTCTGTAGTGTTTCCTACCTAGAAGCCTCCAGCTTTTGGTTTTATTTTGCTTCAGCCTGTCTCATATAACTTGTTCCGTCTTCACTGTCATCAGCAAAGTCAAGTCAACATATTAAAGCACTTTATGGATCTATGTACAAAGCTATAGAAAATAGATCATATTCCTTTATTTGCAGGTCATCTTGCCAGAAATAAAGATGTGACACACATACAATAAGAACAAAGGTAATGACAGCAACCACAACAAAACATAACGTCTAAGACTTAGTAACAACCGGTAATATTTTAGTTTCACTACATTCTATTTCTTTTAAGAGTTGGCTACACTAAGATAGGAAAACCCTCTGGGGAGTTTTGTACAGGAACTAAAGCCATATGAGAAGGTATGTCTTATTTTTCTCGAATGAAAGAAAATGCACTGCAAGGCTCCAAAGAAAATGAATGTGCCAGAAGAGCTATCATGTGTCAGCTTCCCAGCTCTCTTCTTCTGGTGCCAGTATGCTTTAGTTATTTAAAACACAATCTATATTGAGAAAGGACTTGTTTTGTTACCATTAAATACAAGAAATGTGCACTGCCTCAGCCAAATAATTCCAATAGCATTACTGCCAAAGTGGATTACACTTCACAGGAGAAAGTCAGGCTTTCATGACATCAGGCAGTGTACTGAAAGGCATAGTAGTCCTAGATCTTCAGGACACCTAGATGTCTAGCACACAGGTGCTGTGTCAAGTGCTGGAGGCTGAGAAGTTTTCCAGGGAACACAGAACAGGCAGCTGAAGCTCCATTCCCTCTCTCTCTCTCAACTGATGTATGTAATACAGTTGCACCCCTCTATGGGTCCCAGCAGAGCTTCTCCCTTGAGATGGTGCCCCTCACCTCAATGTTCCATGCTACGAAAGAAGAGTACCCCAAACTGCACATTCCCTGTTAGAATACAATGTATCTCAAAAGGGATGTATTTCATTAAATTTGCATGTCTCTGCCTTCCACCTGCCCCTATCATGTCACACCTAAGTACAAGATCCTGAACTGGAAATGAGAAAATCAGGTGATCTCCCATCTTGTTTTTTGTTCATTTGTTTTGTTTTGTTTTATGTATTTGGTTGTCACAGGGTCTCACTATGCAGCTTGGACTGGTGCATCACCAGTCCGGTTTAGGTCTTTTCCACCACAATCATTTTTGACCTCTCAGAGCAGCATTCGGATGAGGACGGTCTGCAGTGGCTCAACCATCAATTTCCTCCACATCCCCAATGCCAGCTCTCCTATTTCCATGAGTGGCTCACTCATATCCACCCCAGTATAGCCATACTGAAGATTGGCTTCAGCCAACTTACTGTTTTTAATAGACTGATTGTTGAGATACCTACATAAGCAGTCCATATAATCTGCACCCTCGTTATATTCTTCCCAATACCTATGATACATAACAAGTACTTGTTCTTCAGACTCTAGAACTGTCTTGTGCAAATGCTGAACGTGATTTTCCAAAAAAAAAACTCTTAGTTTCTGCATCGTGTTTCTCTGAGCCTACCTCGTTCAGGATAGGCCACACATAAGGCATACATATTTGAAAAGTGGTCATTCCATGTTGTTCTCTTGACATACTCCAATATGACAATTGCTTTGATTGTAGTCAGAAGTTGGTTCTATGTTTCACTGAAATCTACTACTCTTGGTTTCAAGATCATTGTGCAAGTTTAGTGCTGAAATCCAGGGATGTGGGGCAGCGTCCACTTGTCAAAAAGATCTCATTTCACTCTCCCCAGTATAATCTCTTATTCATTGCTTAAAATAAATTGTATATGCCAGGAAAAGATCCATCTCATAAATACCAATGTCTGTGTAATATATATACATATATGCACATATATATTTTTATATCTGTGTAATATATATATATGCACATATATATTGTTATATCTGTGGTTATATCTACATTTATATTATTCATATACCCACTTCAAATTACTAAGAAAACAACTTAAATTATATAGCTTGGTAGAGTGAAATTGAGTGCACAAAAAACATTCTAAATATGTCTCCAAGTTATACCCATCATTGAGCTATAAATTGGATTCTGTGCCAGCTTTTAGGAAGAAACAAGTCTTTTCTTAGCAGAACAGTCTAAATAGTGCATTACATAAGGCTTTTGATTAGATAGGCAGATTGATATAAAGTAAACAGTATTTTATTTATTACCCATAAATAAAAATTTTGTCTCCAAATAAATTCTACCATCGAAATGACTTTTGAACACACACAATCAATACAAGTCTTTACCCTTCTAGTGCCTTCACCAGGTTATTTTCCTCCTCACTTAACCACTTCCCTGCCATTTATTCATCGCTTTATACCCTATTGCTTGTTAGAACGTCTTCTAGTGACTAAGGCAAAGCCAAAACTCCTTATCTTCGACCGCATCTCATTCCACTATTAGCGTCACCCATCGCCCAAGTCCCGCCTTTTGGTACCGCAGGACGCTAAGCTGGCCTTATTGACATCTCAGGTTTTCCCCGTGAGGGCAATGCCTGGCACATGCTCCACCCCTTGTGGTAGTACTTTTCTTCCTCTTCTCCCTATTTCTCCCATATATGCTTCAAACCCAATTAAAGTGCTACCTCCTCACAAAGTGCCCTCTGCTGTGCCAGCAGATGTCATCATTGCCCTTCTGTGTCCTTTGATACACTTGCCACTGCCCCGCAAGCCCAGTGGTCATGACAGCAGCTATAAAACATCTGCTACTGCATAATACTCTGTACCCCATGTACAACTCACAAGTATTTTACTGTGTTAAGATGCTCAAGATTTTTGTAGTGAAGGCAATGTTAAACGTTAAACCACTAGCCAGGTGTGGTGGTGCATACTTGTAATCACTCGGGAGGTTGAGGTAGGAACATCTTTACAAGTTCGAGACCAGCCTGGGTTACAAAGTAACCTCAAGGCAAGCCTGAACTGCACAGAGAGTTCTCATCTCAAAAAAAGAAAAAATAAATAAATAAACCACTGCATTTCTAATAACTGTTGATTTTACAAAGACACAAGCCTAGGGCCAGCCAAATAGCTCAGTGGATTACAGTACCTGCAAGCAGGCACAGGTGCCAGGGATTCAGTCCCCTGGCACTCTGTACCAGCCCCACTCCCAGGGGTGTGTTGAGATGGCAGAGACTGGGCCTGGTGGTGCGCATCTGTAATCGCATTTCTTGGGAGGCTGTAAGCAGGCAAACCACTATGAGTCTGATCTAGTAGTGAGAGTCTGAACACCCTGTAGACCCTTTCCTCCACACACAACCCCAAAAAAACCACAAGCCAAGGAACATATTAAAATGCACTTTTGTGAGATATGAGACCACTTTGCTGTTATTCTGTGATCAAATGCCAAATGACTAGAAGAGCAAGAGGATGAACACCATATGAATCAGCCCCTCTGTCATTTTTTTCTCAGCTGGGCACTTGGTGCGAACCACTGGAGGTTGCCCTCTCAGGCTGCACCTTCTGAGTAGGACCAGGAGATAAGGGCTGTCTAGTCCTGGATGGCTATAAACGCTTCTGCTGTGTAATCAGGAGAACAGATGGTAGGCTTGGCATTGAAAGAACTCAGCCATAACCTAGCATGCTGCCTGCCAAAAGATGTGCTCAATAAATGTTTATAGCTATCACTGCCATCCCCACCGGAAATGGGAGATCACATCAACTTTGCCTGGAGGCCGGCCACCTAAGCCCTGCTGACAAAGTCAGAATTTATTCCTGGAGTCATCTCTGGGCCTTCTCCAGTATATGCACAACTGTATGGGGCCCTTGGGGACTACACCAAACACTTTGATCTGGAAACCACTCAGAGAAGGTGTGCTAGAAACCCCTCAGTGTCTTTAACATTATAGGAACATCTCCCATGGATAAACTCATCCTAACAAACATGGATTTCCTGTGTCCCTGCAGGAAGGATTAGCTGCAAAATTAACAGCACTAGTTGACTAGGCAATCATGCAATGCAGACTTGGATGTCATAAAATGCCTGCCAAAAAGAAACACTATTAGTGCTGAGCCTCTATTTCTAGTGTAGTTGACAAGAGCAGTTTTCCATAAAGGCTGATCCTGACTTTCTATACCATAGCTATGGACTCAGTTACAGGGTACATTAGTTGCTTCTTTGTTGCAGAAGGCCATCGCTCTTTCAGCTTATATCAGAGAATATGAAAGGTTTATCAGGTCACAAACCAACCAAAAAATAGTAAGTATTGTGCTAAAAGAAGCCAGAGGACTATGTTTTCTTCTATCTCGCCCCCAAATTCTTTTCCTAAAGTAATTTTTAGAATGCGGTGGTAAGATAACTGAAGTTCTGTTTTTTAATAAAAAAAAACAGGATTAAATCTTAGCTACTCCAATTAAACATTAATTTGGCCAAGTAACTAGAACACTTTAAGACTCTGGTTCCTCATTTGTAAAATAAGTATACTAATGCTTACAGGGATATTGTAAGGATGATATGAGAAGATATATAATAATCTACAAAAATGCTTGACATGTAATATGAACTCAATAATAACTATCACGTAGTACTAATAGCAGTAGTAGTAAGCAGTAGTAGCAGTAGTAATAACCTAAATTTAGGAAGCCTAAATTCCATAAATATCAATACCAAACTGCACAAAATTTAGATAAATAAATCCTATCTAGTGTTAACTAATAAGGAAAGAATAATAGAGGTCAATAGGAAACATTCCTTTGGGCTATACCACTGTAAATTGAATGATAATATTTTTTGGACTTTCTGCATCATGGGGAATTGAATTTGGACCTTGCACTTGTCAAACAGATGCTTGTGTTGCTGAGCTATCTCTCCCTGGCCCGAAAGATAATGTTATCTATCTGTAAGGAGGAATGGAGTACTCGGGCCTACTATAAACTTGTTCTCTCTGCACAATCTTGAGAAGACATAATTTCAGGGTTTAAGAAAAAAGGCAGCATGAAATGTGAAACTGTCCCAACCATATAAGTGCTTAGCTTAGTTATAAAACACATAACATGCTCTTTGTTATGGGATCTTTAACTATTCTTTAGATAAGGCTCTCTAAAGAGTGAGAATCTTAGTGAATAATATTGCTGAAGAAAATTGAATTGACTGCTTGGGGACAGTATGAATATTTTGTCAGTCAGCTGGAAAAGTATTTGAGGGTGATTCACATACACTGTGACAGCAATTGAGAAATATAATGAGATGATCCAAACGTTGAAGTATTAATAATAATCCAGTTTACCTTTGAAGAACCTAATGGGAGACAGTGTGCACGAAATATTTTATTAAGAAGTATTTGATGCAAGGTCCCCTGACAAAAATGTAGACAAGGCTACATAAACCAATAAAGGTACTGAAGCGTCCAGAAGCTGTGAGCCGTGGAAAGCTGCAACCACTCTGATGGTGAAGGTTCGTGGGGAACATGAGTCCGAGCCATAAGAGATGTCACCATGGGAAAGAAAGAGGAAGGCAGAATAAGGATGATAGGAATCATTCTGTAATCTTAGAATCAAGAAAAATGATTCCTGCTTTTTTTTTTTTTTTTTTTTTGGCAGAACCAGGGTTCAAACTCACAACTTTGCACTTGCCAGGCAGGCACTTGTGCCACGGAGCTATCTCCCCGGCCCCCAAGAAAACGGATTCATGAGGGTAATGTGACATGTTGGGAAGGCTGTAAGGCAGCACTCGGGTGGCATTCAATCTTGTCTCCTCTACCGATCAGTAGTGTGCGTGCTAACGCGTGCCCTCAAAAACCTCAGATTTTAAAGATTAAAATATTGCTGGCATTTCTAGAGTTTCTAAAAATGAGACCATACATTGTAAGTGCTCGGCATAGTGTGGGACACTCATAGAATCTGAATAAAGAGAATCATGTCGGATTCTTGTCATTGCTATAAGATGAACGTATAGTATAGAAATTCCAATGAGCATAATTCGAAAGAGCCCAACTTAAAAAAATATTATAAACTTCTTTAGCTTTTTTAAAGAGAATATAAATTAGAATTAAAACAAAAAAAATTTCAAGTGATACAAAATTTCACTTAATAAGGTAATATGAACTTCTCAGTATTTTTTGTAAAACATAGTGTTGTCTCAACCAGTTATTCATATTACCAGATTTATGAATGTAAAATTGAAAGAAGAAAAAAATATAAGAAATTAAGAATAAAAAATACCATTGAAAAAAGGAGATAAAACAAATTAAAGCATTAACTGTTTCTTTTCATAGACCAGCTGGAAAGCACAGTACAGTTGTCCACACCACCCTGCTTACATACATAGATAAATCTCTTTTCCATACTCCCTCTCCTGTCCTTTTCTTCAACTCATTAGCTGTCCTTTTGAACAACTTCATGCCCTTTTCCCAGTATCTATTGTACCCTTCAGATTCCACTTTCTCTTTCAGTTTCTCACACTAAGGAGACAATATGATGTTTGTACATGATGGTCTGATCTATTTCACTTAACAGCATGGCTGTAGTATGAATACTAATTGTATCCATTTACCAGTGAAAGTCTCAACTTTATCCTGTTTTATAGCTGAAGAACTTCTTTAGGTTTTAAATGAAGTGCAGAGATCTTGACTTATTGTGATCTTGTCTTATCTCCTTTCACTAACAAGGAGAAATAATTATCCCCTATCATGGTCTCTACTGATCCTTTTAGTTAGAATATCCCCTAAAGTTGACTCTGTCATTCTATTCAGGGAAGAAATGCATTTTTTACCCTCTAGCATGACTAGGTGCAGCCATGAGTGTAAATCCTTCCCATTGAGTTATGGGAAAAAATGATGCATGCTGCAGATCACACACTGAACATCGGGCTGCTTGTCTTATATTTCATTTTTTAAACCTTTAAAATTTTTGAAAATATGTCATACATTTGAGCCATTTTTAACCATGAAAATAGGGCCGCTCAAAAAATAAAAGCAACTTTCATGGATCAGACAAATCCATATCCTTGGACTACTACCAAATGGAGATTTTTGAGGGATGAATAAGTGTATGGCTTATATGAGACAAAAGTCTGAAATTCATACTATAACAGATAAGTACACAGTTACCTAGATAGACTGATAAGACACACACATGTATGTTTGGGGAGCAGTGATTAGATGACAAGAGTGGCATCATACTGAATGAGATTAGGGTCCTTAATGAAGAGGCCACAGGAGGTTGCTGGTCCTCTTCTACCATGTGAAGAGGGACGAATAGGATGACAACACGAGGAGCAAGAAGTGAACCCTCAGCAGACATCGGATCTGCTGGTCTTGACCGTAGGCTTCCAGTCATCCAGTATCCAGCCTCCAGCCTCCAACTGTAAGGAGGCAACTGCTCCATAACTGCTTTTTTAAGCTACCTAGCTTATGGTGTTATTATAGTAGTTATAATGAACTGCTATATGCTAAGCATGACTTTCTCTGTGTTCACACTTCCATATCTAAATATAGGTAGAGATAGAAAAACATGAGAGAAAAATATATAGGATTTAGATATTAGCAAGAACTGGTGGTCAGCAGAAACACATACATACTACACAAAACAAGCTCAGAAATTTTTTTTTACCAAGTTTTGGGAAGAGATGACAAAAGAGAACAGCAGTAAGTAACCTTTTCTAGAAAAAAAAAAAAAAAAAGGTAGCTGTTTTAGAACCTTTTCTTCCAGTCACCCAGTGTTTCAACCTACTAAAACGATGTCATGTTGAAGAATCTAATCAAGAAAGCAATGCCAGAGGAAATGGCAGCAAAAACCCAAATCTCAGTCAGGATTGAGAATGAAGCCTAACACTCTTTTGTCATCTCTTTGTCTTGACCTCTGGGGCCAAAGAGAGCAAGGATGGGGTTTTGTTTGCTCTGTTCTGTTCTGTTGTGTTCTTCTCTGTTCTGTTTCATACTTCATACCTTGAGAACCTTCCGTACTCCAGTGGGTAGACAATACCAGGCACATTTCTTAAAGTTGAAGAAGGAAGTTTAAGCAATGATCTACTATAAATTCACATAAGAAATCTTTGATGGTTCAAAAGGTATTATTACTTTTTAAATCTTCATTGCACCTTTCACAAGCTGCCCTCTAAAAAATTTAATATTTTAAAATGAATCAAGACACAAGGATATTACAGAAGTTGGAGATTTAAAAAGGGCACATATTCAGGATCACAGAACTAGCAATTAGTAGGGTCAGAATTCAAAGCAAGTTTTTGCTTTTATTTATCAGGTTCACCTTTTTCAATTACAAATATAGTTAAAATAATGTCCATTCCTAGGGATAATATGAGAATAAACATAATATCCACAAGATATATCAAACTACAGTATAACATACAACATATTAAGTGTTTAATAATGTCTATGATTGTTATTACTATTATCATTACTTTTGTATTTATAATCACAATATGACAGTGATATAAATTTTCATTTCTCTCTTTCATGTGTGTGTGTGTGTGTGTGTGTGTCTGTGGTACCAGGGAAAGAACTTGGTACCTTGTGCTTGCCAGGCAGGTGCTTATGCCACTGAGCTATCTCCTTGGCCCAATCTTTTCATTTCTTATGCCTCACATACTTCTCTAGCATTTTATTTTTGTCACCAGTGAAGACACACTTATGCTCTGAAGCTATTCTGCCCTGTGTGTCTTTTGCTTTCCCTACCATCAACCATAAATGGGAATCAATGGAAATGCAGATTGTGTTTTGAAGAATGTAAGCATGACTCAATCCATATCAGGATCTTCCCTAGAGTAAAAATACGGTCCTTTTTTTAAAAACATAGGTAGACAAATAAAAAAGGCATCTATTATAACTGCTGGTCTCACTGGCAAATCATAAATCAAAATTACAAATGATAGAGCAAAATAAGAATTAGGTGGTTAGAATCACAGAGGTAGATCTTTCTCGTATGGAAAGAGAGGCAAGAGATAGAGGACAGGGGCCGAGGAGAATAAGTGCGTCCCTGGCAAGCACAAGGGCCTGAGTTCAATTCCTGGTTCTGCAAAAAGAAAAAAGAAAAAAAGGGATGGAGGGAAAGAGGAAAGGAAAGAAGGAAATGAAAGAGGAATTGGTCTGTGCTGTGCACACGCACACTCCACACGAGGGATACAGACGTAGTGCGTGGCAAGCACCGACTAGTAGAGAAATAAAAGAAAGGAAACTTTTCTTTATGAGGAAAAGTTCCTTTCAAAAAGACAATATAGTGGGGCTGGGGAGATAGCTCCGTGGCACAAGTGCCTCCCCGGCAAGTACAAGGTTGTGAGTTCAAACCCCCATCTCACCAAAAAAAAGACAATATACTCAGTACTACGAAGATGAGAAACTGAAAAAAATGAAAATATACTTGAGTGAAAATGAAGACAAAAACAAGATCCCAAGAATAAAAAGAAATTTACTGTAACCAGTGTAAATTAAGTATCACTGAGCAAATAAAAACTAGGTAAATGATATTAGTGAAATAAGGTATGACCAAAGCTACAGCAGAGTTAAGAAATTTAGAGAAAGGGGGCTCCAGAAATATTTTTAAATAAAATGGATAAAATATTTGAAAATATGAAATTAACCAGTCAAGATATTATGAACTGTGAGAGAGTAAAAGCCACAGAATTGTATAAGAACGTGTAAGTAGGCAGCTTCTAAGAATCACAGCATCAATTCTCATTTGGAAAGAATTTGGGTTTTAAAAGTAAAGCATATAGTTACTAAAACACATTGTAATTACCAAACTACAAATGACACCACCAGATGTCTTCTAAGATGAATCAACAGCCTAGGGGCTGGGGAGATAGCTCCGAGGCACAAGTGCCTGCTGGGCAAGTGCAAGGTCGTGAGTTCACAGTTGACCTTAACTCGTCATTTGTCACCACCGCACATTCAGTCCTTCAGTTAATCCTGCTGCCTAGCTTGCAAAGCGCATTCAGAAGCTACCATTTCCATTCCCTCTCCCCCGCCCCGCCTGGCTGCTAGCATCCCACCTCAGGGTTCACCATCTCCGTGGTTTTGTTTTTGCGTGCGTCCATTTCTTTTTCATGCAGAGACCACAATAATGTCCATCGTACAAAGTCACAAATGATCGCTACTATCATTCATATCTAGAATGTTTTCCAACTCTGCAGCTCAGAAGTAGGGATTTTAGAATGTGATGATTGGATCGGAGGCGTTTAGAACTCCTCAATGCACTCATGCATTAATGAGCTCAGCAGTTAAGCAGGCAGTTAAGAACTGAGGCCTGGGTGAGGCAGGTGGTGGGGGCGTGGTCTCAAAAGGTGCACCTCCCTCTCTGAAGCTGCTTGTTCTCTGCCCCTGTCACCATGGAGTGAGCAGCTTCCTCTGGACCGGGCCCCTACACCGTCCATTTCTGTGCTTGACCTGCCAACCATGAACTCAATAACTTTTTGGTTATTTTTAAATTTATTTATTTTAAAGAAAAAAAAATAAAAACATGAAGCACAAAAATATTTCCAAAAACAATATGCTGAGAGGATAACAATGGTTAATACACTGAATATTTTTATCTTTAAATATGTTACCTAATGTACAAGATATCATTTAATTGTCCAAACAATACTAACACAGTCCTATTTTTCAACGAACTGAGAGAAATTAGTAGCATAATTATTTTAACTACCATAGATAGAGAGAGATAGATAGATAGATAGATAGATAGATAGACAAATAGATATATTTTTCCTTTTCCCTTCCTTCTTTTTTCCATTCCTCCAAATAATTTCCTCTTTCTTTTTGAAGTTTCTTCCCATTTTATAATATCTACAGTACATTTTGGATATTATTTACTCTTTCATCTTATACTAGGGTGATCATATGCTGTTTATACAGTTGCATCTGGTTTATTTCATTTATAAGTATGGTCTCAAGTTTCATTACCTATAAAATTCTCCAGTTTGTTCTTCTTTGAAGCTGAATAGTATTCCATTATATAAAAAGACCACATCATCTTTATCCCTTCCTCAGTTGATGGGCAATTTGATTTGTTTCCAAGATTTAGCTATTACATATTATGCTGCTATAAACATGACTGCACATATTCCACTGTGGTATCCCTGTTTCTAATTCTTCTGGGAAGATATCCAATAGAGGAATATCTATGTCAAATAGGACCTCCAATCTTAGATTTTGAGGAATCTCCACACTGATTTCCACAGTAGTTGCATCAGTCTACATTCTCACCAACAGGGGAGAAGGGTACCTTTTGCCCCACAACACCTCCAAAATTTGTTATTGGTTGACTTCATTTTAATAGCCTTTTATTCTAGGGAAAAATGCATCTCAATGTTATTTTAATTTTTATTTGTCCAGTTGCAAGTGAGGCTGAACATTTTTTCATTTATTTATTTGCTGCTTATTTTCATCTGAAAAGTATGTCCTCATTTCCAATGCCCATTTTTGAATTGGGTCTTTACATTTTGGAGGTCTGATTTTTTTTTTTTTTTTTTTTAGTTCGGTTTATGTTCTTGAGGGCAAATCTTTGTGGTTTTCTGTTTGTTTGTTTGCTTGTTTTGTTTTGTTTTTGTAACAGTGCTGCTTATGCTGCTAAGCTACATCCTCATCCCAAAAGTAAACCTTTTTCTGAAGAACGCCCAGCAAAGACTTTTCCACAAATTGTGGGATATCTCTTCATTATGTTGGTGGCTTCAGTTGCAGTGCAAAGCGTTTTTGTAAAGTGAGATCCCAGTAGTTGACCCTTCAAATATTTCCTATGTGATTTGAGTTTTATTTATGGTCTTAACTATACCAAAATCTTCAAGAGTTTTACCTATTCTGTATTCCAGTAGATGTAATGTTTCTATCTTACTAATTAGATTTTTCATGCATTTTGAGTTTAGTTTAATGCATGGTGAAAGATATGTGTTCAAACTTAATCTTTGACATGTTGTGCCTAACCAGTTTTCCTTGCACTCTTTATTAAAAAGGCTATCTTTCTTCCAATATATTTATTTGATCTCTTTGTCAAATACAAGGGTGGTTCAGTATATCTGAAGTTCTTGCTGCATCCTATAGTCTATTCCATTGATCTTGAAATCTGTTTTTGTTTGTTTTGTATTATTTGTTTGTTTGTTTGTTTGTGAGTACCAGGCTGTTTTATCTTCATAGCTTTATAGTATACATCAAAGCAAGGATTTTGGTGTCCCTACCTTGTCTTCTTTGCCCGGAATTTCCTTGTTATTTTAGATCTCTTCTGATTCTAAATAAATGTTAGGATTGTTTTCTCTAGTTCTGTGAAATATGATATTGAAATTTTGGTTGAAATTGGATTAAATCTTTATAACAGCTTTGGGAACATGGGCATTTTTACTATATTGGTTCTTCCTATCCTAGAGCAAGGGATATTTTTTCTATTTCTGACATTTACTTCAATCTACTTTTTCAGAGTACTGTGGTTTTCAATAAAGAAGAATTTTACATTCTTTGTTAGACTTGTTCCTAGGTATTTTTAGATACCATTGTGAAAAGTGTTTTTGTCTAATTTCCTTCTCATCGAGTTTGTAGCGTTTTAAGAGTTTTCTATGTGGAGTTTCATGTTGTTTGCAAATAATGATGATTTCACTTCTTTTTCTATCATTATTTCTTTTGTTTCTTTCTCCTGTCTAATTGCTCTCACTAAATTTTTCAGGACTATATTGAATAACAGTGGCAACAGTACACATCCTTATTTTGTTCCTGATTTTAGAGTTAAAGTTTTCAGTTTTTGTCCTTTTAGTATGAAGTTGACAGTTGGCTTTTCATATGCGGCTTTTATTAGATCAACATAAATATCATCAATACTGGGCCCGGCAAAATGGCTCAGTGGTCTAAAGCGCCTGCTTGGGAAAGCTTGGGTGGCTTCAGGGACCGCGGTTCGATCCCGGGCACCACATGCCGCGCCAGCCCTGCCCTCAGGGCGGGCTGAGCCGGCCATGAAAATGAGTGAATAAACAAGCAAAGGTTGTGAAACAATAAATAAATAAATAAATCTTTAAAAAAAA
>PVJA010005663.1:0-77863 GCA_004027025.1 Myocastor coypus
TTTTTTCTATCCCAGCCAATTCCAAACCACAGTAAGCAAAAGTATCAGTACCTCCCATACAAATCTGGTACATTTCCTGACTTTGGCCCTTTGCTGTCTAAAATGAAATTTCTTGGTTCTCTTTATTATACATTTTTATGAAAGCTTAATTTGAGTTCCTAATTTCTCTATGACCTCTCAATCTTAAATTGCTGTGTCTTTCCCATGTACTATGTCTCAAATCTTCTATTAAAGGCAGCCTTGGCTGACAGAATCTTATTCTAAGCTTTGCAGTATACTCACACTCTGTCCTCTCCAGTGTTCAGCATGGTTCCATCCCCAGAATATGCGCTCAAAGAAAGTTTTCTTACTTTAAATAGTTACAGACATTTTCTCTCCCTCCTTCCCTTCTTCCCTGTCTCTCTCTGTCTCTTTGGAGTACTGGGGATTGAACCCAAGAAGCACTGAACTACACTCCCAAATGTATTTAAGATAAGGTCTTACTGTGTTCCCCCAGCTAAAACTTGTAATCTTCCCACCCGGCGGGATGGCTCAGTGGTCTAAAGCTCAGTGGTCTAAAACTATATTTTCTATAAAGTCTGTAAAGTCTGCCTTTAAAGGTTACTTTAAATTTACTCTTATATAGCATAAACAATATTTGGCTTGCAAAATTATTCATAACTTAAAGAGCATACTTTTTTAAAAAGACAAAAATTGGCCTATGATATTACTCCAAAATCAAGCTAAATGTTTAATCAAGTATACTGAAAATCTTAAAACAAACGAACAAACAAACACAGTTGTAAAGGCTTAATGAGGTAAAAGCTAAGTTTAGTAGACATGGAGACAACAGAGAAAGGAACAGACTTTATTAATGTAGAGAACAAAAATAGTTAAATAGAAAAGAAGCTCTAAAAAAAGGAAACACCCTCAGAAAATATACCTAACATATTGAGTACTTCTCAAGAAAGATTCCAAAGGCCTTCGTTACCATCCTTATACTACAGGCTTCTCAAAAAGCAGAAGTACTATCAAACATTCTAATTTCCAAATAATCTCAGCCCTTGATATTCAGGTAATCCAGAAGAAGAGATACACCCTAAACCATAACTTAGTTGTCTCAAACACTCATTTAATCATGATTTATATCTAGAAGTGTGCTATTCAGAAATACTGACACTCCATATAGAAAGAACAAGAGATAGGAGGGCACTTTCCCCTCATCTTTGATTTAGAACCAGGAAAAGTTTCAGTGAAAGTACCCAGGCCCCTACAGAAATCCAGTGATCCAACAAAATACAGACAAACCAAGACAATGAAGATCAAGGATAAAAATTTTTGCTCCAAATAGTCACTGGTTATCTTTCCAGTATTAGCATTAGGAAAAAGCTGGTAGGTCTTCTTGTGACATTTCTAACTAGGGCACCTCTTCCAATTCTACTAAGAACTCTGCTCCAATGTGAGAATAAAATACAACACTGCCATCAACACAGTGCAGCTCTGCTGCCTACCTTTGAAGAGCTCAGCTCTTCAATCCAATCCATGATTCATCTGGAACCCATAAGTCCATATATCAAGCATGGGTGCTACTCCTGAAGCAGGTTTCGAGAGATTAGCAACCTCATCACCTCATTGGTACCTGCAAGAGGGTGCAAGAAGGATTTAATAGTACTGAAGTAGCTGTGGATCTAAACTAGAACTGATGCTTTTATTCCTGGAAATAATGGCACTACCACAGACTTCTCTCTAAAGTCCTGTTCTGTCCAGAAAACAGTAACCTCTGGAAAATTTTACCTTCTAGAATTTGGTGCACTCTGGAGTCCCGCATATACTGCTGAACAGCATAATCCTTCAGGTAGCCATAGCCTCCGTGCATTTGCACCGCCTGGTTGCAGATCTGCAGGGAAAAAAGAATCCCTTTGACAGGGGGAAGACTCTCCAGCCTTGAACTGACCTGGCATCCAGCTGTAAACAGACAGGAAGAATAATCCACAGTGAACTACCTAACCCCAAAGCAGGGCTCCGTATTCTACACAATCAGAAGCAATAAGGAAATTTCACCTACTGAATTTATCAATTTCTACTAGACAGAAAACTCAGACCTTTTTCTGATCTAATAATCTTTTGGAAATAAATTGCTGTAATCACTTTGGGTGAAGAAACGCAGGTGCAACCTCGTTTTACAGCTCCCGCTATGTGGAAATGGCATTGTTCCTGACCACATAACATGACAGTACTAAATCTGAGCTAGACACCAGTTGCTCTGCAGTTTCTGAAGGCAAGGTTTCATCTAGAACACAACCAGATGCCACTGCCTCAAGAAAGTGTGCATGAAAGCTCTTTAGGAGAGATCCCATATAGGCATCTCACACGTTAATTAATTGGTTAAACACTCCTTCTCCCCCCAAGGTTTTTCTTTTTTGCATGCCGGGTGCTAGGAGCTAGTACCCAGTGTTAAGCCATACTCCTAGCCCTCCTGAATTCATTCATGTCCATAAGCCCCATGGCAACTCTTACGGCAACCCAGCAGGGAGTTCCATATTCCACAGCTGACATGCCTCTCCACATTCCTGGGCCCAGTGGCTGCTCCCTGCTTATCCTAGATGGGCCAGAGGGCATATCACTTACAGCAAAGCATTCCTCTGTAGCAAAGAGCTTGGCCATGGAGCACAGCACCACCGCATCTTCCCGCTCCTCTTGCAGAGCCACTGCTGCAGTGCGGATCATCAGCCGGGAAGCCACCAGCCTTGTGGCCATATCTGCCAACTGGAATTGCAGGTACTGCAGCAACAGGAAAGACAAGACCAGACGAACTGGAGGAGTTTGAAGAGGCACCTGATTTGGGACCAAGTGATCCAATGGCTCAAAGACTCCTGCCCCCTCTACAGAGAAAACTCACTGTTTTCTAGGTCCATTTTGCTTGCCTTGCACTTTTTTTTTTTTTTTTTTTTGTCTTTTTGAGACAGGGTCTCAGTATGCAGTTGAGGCTGGCCCTGAGCTCACTTTTGTAGCCCAGGCTGGTCTCGAACTCGCACCGATCCTCCTGCCTCAGCCTCCCAAGTGCTGGGATTACAGGCGTGCGCCACCACGCCTGGCCAACTTGCCTTGCACTTTGACAGTACTGCCTTCTAAAAAAGATGACTGGCAGACACAGAGCACAAGGTTTGTCAAGATGGTGGCAGGCTCCAGAAGGGAATAGTGTGGCCTCTCTCTCCTAGACAATGTGGGCCCTTGAGCAGGTCTAAAGAGAACAAATGCAGAGACACCATGGACCTTACCTGGTTGCTGGCCAAAGGGGCTCCAAACTGCTTCCTTACACTGAGGTGGTTGCAGGTCAGGATGATGGAGGCGTGAGCAGCCCCCAAGGAGCAGGAAGCTAAGGGGAGGAATGCTGAGGTTTCCACTAAGCCCAAAGACAATGCTGCTGGCTCCAGCCCACTCCCTCCCTGCCCGACTCCCTCCTGTCCTCACCAACGTTGATCCGTCCTCCGTTCAGTCCCTTCATGGCAATGAGGAAGCCCTGTCCCTCACTTCCAATTCTGTTGGCCACAGGGACAGCACAGTCTTCAAAGATTACAGCTCGGGTTGGCTGGGAGTTCCACCCCACCTGACAAAAATCAGGGACTGGGTGGCTGCCCAACAGTGTATCTCACAGGGAAGCATTCCCTGTAGATGGAAACCCATGAATTATGGGGTGCAGCACCCTTGGACTTAGACCGTGAGAATATTAACATGAAGAGTAAGTTCAGACTTAAAAGGTTGTCAACACTCACAAAACGTCCATTTCCTTGCTCTTGCCAGGCAGTTGTTCATTTCAACTAAACATCTTAAAACACATTTAAAAGAATCCACTCATTAATGTCTACCTTACCAGATAATCTATCTACAAACATTTCTCACAACTTCTTGGATGACTGGGACACGATCTGTTCTCACTTTTGGTGCTTTATGTGCATGCTCTTTGATACTACTGCTGTTACATCAATCATTTCCTCACACAAAGCACTCAACAGATTTCCTTATTTGACCAAACAGCCCTTTCACACAGGGCCTATCATTTCCTAAGCCTCCTGACACCTGATGAAGCCTTCTCCTACGATCTCTATCCTGGTAAGCTGGTCTGAGCTTGGTATCTTGGGGTTTTAAGCACACTCTCTTCTGCTCTGTGCTTTCCATGGGAACTTCTCTCTGCTTTTCTCACCACCATCCTCTTAGATGAGGCCCCCTGTCACCAGTTGGCCCTGAACTTGCCATTTTCACAGTCTCCGATGCTGTCTGAAATCTTTTAATACTGACCTGTGTAGTAGTTACCTGTGTACTTTATTTTCTTCCCTCAAAGAATATAAACACGTCTTTACGTGTTTATACCAAGCAGAAAGTTCTGACCTTAAGATCTAATGATTAAAGAACCAATGTCTGCTACCTCCCAACTTCTGCTCTTTAATTCCATGCTGTGAAAATATCTACCTTCTTTCCATCTCAGAGAAGTCCTCTCCTAATTCTGTCACAAGTCCCAGAAAGCTGCAGCCGTAAAGGGCAAGTGGTCCTCTACCCTTGGGAGAACTTGTGTACCTGGACCACCACCACTTCGGCCCAACCCTGCTTTCAGTCTTATCTCTTTTTCTTACCTTACAATCTTGATACCCTCTGATAGCCTTTACTTCCACCACTCTGCTAAAACTCATTGTTATATATAAAACCTTTAGCAATTAAATGAGAGAAAAAAAGATTTCATTATTCCTCTATAACATCAGTGCAAAACTAGTTTTACGATTTTCCTCAATATGCCAAGGGAAAGCTCATAACTGTGGAAAAGATTCACAAAGTACAAGGAAGGAGAAAGGCCTGCTGCTCTGAATACCTCTCCAACTGCATCCGACATTCTTGCTAACTATGTTCTAGCAATATTTTCTCATTCTTTCTTACTTCTTCCAACAGGCGACTCTTATTCTCATCTCAGCCCCTGGTATCTGCTTTTGTTGCTGCCCAGAATTCTGAGACAACTTCCAATACTTCAGACATCATCTGAAATACTGTGGCCTCAGGAAGCCCTTTCCTATGTAAAGAAACTCCCCTTCAAACAGAATCATGTCACTCTGTTTAATTTCCTTCTAGCAGCACTAATGGAAGGTAACTTATTTGTGCAACAGCTGCCTACTACAAGGTGAATTCCAGTGTAAAGCGCATCTGTCTTCCTCACTGCTGGACTGGCAACTTGGAAGCATTCCTGCTACACAATGGGCGCAGGCTGGCTGTCCAGCGAATGGAGAGCTATTCTTCCAGAGTTGCTTTACATTTAAAAAAATATAGACCACAAAACTAATAGAAACGAAAACAGTGTGTGTGTGTATGTGTACTTAGAAGTGACAGACAGTAAATAAGAAACCTAAAATACACTTTCTGCTTATTTTAAATATTTGTAATTGTTTTCTAGACTCTCAACTTGTTCCATCAACCACAGAAATACTGGGTAGATGGTATCAGTATGAGTTAAAATAATCATAGCTCTGTATAAAAACAAATACTTGCACCAGTGTAACTTGATTCCTTACCTTGTACCAGGCTACAAAAGTCAATTTTGTGTCTTTTGTGATTACCTGGGACAAATATTTCTAAAGCTTAAAAAAATCCAATAGTGGGGGCCAGGGATCTAGCTTAGCAGAATAAACACTTGCTTGGCAACCATAGGGCCCTGAGCTCAATCCCCAGTACTGGGGGAAAAATAAATCCAACAGCTACATATCTCATTTATTACATATGAACTTTCCCTGTGTCATAAGAGTTCATAAGCTAAAATAACATTTTATAATATAAAATACCCCTAAGGGTGACTAATAATTTGCCTTCTCATGGGCTGGGAGGTGTAGCTCATTGGCAGAACTTTTGCTTAGCATGCTCAAGGCCCACTGTATGATGCTCAGCGTCATAAAGAAATAATACTTTTGTTCTCTGGGACTAGCAAAAGATTGCACACAGCTGGGCATGGTGACGCACCCCTGTAATTCCAGCACTTGGGAGGCAGTGGCAGGAGTTCGAGACCAGCCTGGGCTACAAAAGTGAGCTCAAGGCCAGTCTGAACTGCACAGCAAGACCCTACCTCAAAAGAAAGAAAGAAAGAAAGAAAGAAAGAAAGAAAGAAAGAAAGAAAGAAAGAAAGCAAGCAAGCAGACTGCACACAGTAGGTACCTGGCAAATGCATGATAGTACCTTATAAGTGCCTATTATATTACAAAAGTAGAACTACAACTTACAACTCCTTAGTAGTTATAAGGGTCAGGAAGGATCAGGAAAGAAAATGCAGAAACACCAGGAGATATCAGACAGAGGTATATTTGTGGGTCACTTCATTACCTGACTTTTCTCCAAACATCTTAATAGTAAGAGTACTGGGGCCCAGTGGGATGGCTCAGTGGTCTAAAGCGCCTGCTTGGGAAAGCTTGGGTGGCTTCAGGGACCGTGGTTCAGTCCCTGGCACCACATGCTGCGCCAGCCCTGCCCTCGGGGTGGGCTGAGCCGGCCATAAAAATGAGTGAATAAACAAAGGTTCTGAAACAAGAAAAAAATAAAATAAAATAAAATAAAAAATAAAAAATTCTAAAAAAAAAAAAAATAGTAAGAGTACTAACTGGAGGTAGATTGTTTTGATTACCTAGGCCAAAAATTCTGAAAATGTAGCTTCAGCCTTCCTATCAATTACAGTTATATTATCACAAATCTAGGAACCATAACCCTAGAAATGCCTCACTTTTCAGAGTACCTATGGAAACACTGTTCTTAGACTGCTAAAATAGCCACAATCCCTTCAATGAGTTTTACTATATTTTTAAAGAAAAGTGGTCTCTATGTTTTTCATTCCTAAGTCCTCCAGTCAACATCAGACTTTCTATAGCTATCCTTTCTTGAGATAAAGTTCAACAAAATGATAGGCTAAACAAGAAATGTAGAGTAAGAGAAGATGTAGGTGTGATGACAAAAGTTATGAGCAGCTTGGTACACTGTGTCCCTTTACCCAGAAGCTTGATACTTTTTAAACAGTGCCCTATTCTATTGTACATGCTCTTATTGAAAATCTTAACAGAAGCAACTGCATCAAAGACATTACAAAATATGTGAAGCCTATTTCATGAAACAATAGAGGCATTCAGTGGATACTGGCAGAGCCTCACCGCTGAATTGCTTGTTATACAGCCACTCACCTTTTTCTCCTTCTTGCCAAAGCTGAGGCCAGGGGTCCCCTTCTCAACAACTATGCAGGAGATGCCTTTGGGGCCTGGTCCTCCAGTTCGACACATGACCACATAGATGTCTGATTCACCACCACCACTGATGAAGGCCTGTGTGAGAGACCAGGGCACGGTGCGTGGGTGTCAAGGACCATGTGAGTTCTGACCATAATATCTGCTTGAGTTCTCCGAAAACAAGACACACAGGGTGTATAATACAGAAACTAAGGTGAGAGCAGGTAATGCCATGATTAAAGAACAAAGATTTAGTTGTTAAGAATATAAAAGGGGGGGGTGAAGTAAATGAAGTTATCTGGGATTAATCAGAAGAGATAAACAAAACAGTTGGGTGATAAAAAGAAATAGGTCAAGAGATTCTCTTCACAACACACAAAAACCCCATGGGAATATTAACTCATAGACTCAAAGGACTGGGGATATCAGGAGCAAGGTGGGTACAACCTCCAATTTGCTCTGGGAAGGCAGTATGCAGGTACCTTAGAGCCACTGAGGATGTAATGATCCCCTTGTCGTTTAGCAGAGGTCAAAAGAGAGGCAGCATCACTCCCACTTCCTGAAGCAGGGATCAAAAGGGAGTGAAGTGAAGAAGTGAGTGAAGTTAAAGGAGCCCAACAAGGTTGTAGTATCCCTTAGAAAATCTTCCTGACAAAGGAAAAGCATGTACTACTTTAAAGTCTAAATGGCTAAAGGAATTCTCTGTACTTTGTGAAAACTGTTTATACCAAGAAAACTACTATAGCTTTTCCAACATACCACCTGACAGTGAGTCGCTGCTGAGGAAGTATGGTTTAGAGCCAAGAGACTGTGATCTACAGGTTTCTGAGTCCTGTGCCATCGAGTCATGAGACTCTCATTACTCCATGGCCAAACTGCTTGCTGAACAATGTCACTGTGTATCAATCAGCAAGAAGGAGAGCTCAGTGGCTACACAGGAGTTACATCATTCTCCTTACTAGATCTCACCTGCAGGATGGCAAACCCACCTGGTTCGGTGAGGCAATAAGAGGCAAACTTCTCCATGGTACAAAGCGGTGGACAAAATTTGTGCCTCTGTTCCTCAGTTCCAAAGCGATCAATTATCCAGGCACACATGCTGATTGGGTCACCAAGAAGGAAAGGCATTGACACAAATAAAGAAAGAAAAGGAAATGGGGTATGGTGGCGAACAAACAAAAGACAGCAAAATAGAGGAAAGCAGAGAGAATGACAAGGGAAAGTCACAATTGAGAAGATTCAGCTTTTCACCTGGAGTGTGATACTATTTGTAATTAGATTAAATGAATATCTACTACGTATTTTCTCAAATTACTAAAGGTTTTACTTGCAGACTGAGGGAAGGGTGATAGGACTCTGACTGTTCTATTGGACAAATCTGACAAATGCAATTTTCTAAGCAATGTGTAAGACAGCAAAATCAAGTCCAACTGCTATTAACAGTCTAGTTCCTCAAGGATTCCTAAGTCCCTGAGGAACTTGGGGAACACACCTGATCAATCTTTTCCTTATGGATGTGAAGCGTCCCAGTCAACTCATGTGGGCACTACCTTGTACTGTAGCAGTTTGGGTACTCACTTGTGAATGCTTATGTAGGCTGTGGTGCTGGTACAGCCTGTAGCCAAGGCTTCAAAGATGACAGAAGTATCAAGTCGTGATAGTCCAGACCCACCAACATCTGTTTGAACGTAGACTCCCCCAAAGCCTAGCTGGGCTGCCTTGCGCATCACTTCCACAGGGAACAGTTCCTGTATGCAAAAAGGAGAGCACAGTCATCAATAACTTTCAGGGATGGAGTCTCCTTTAGAGAATACAACAAGAGGCCAAGGTATCTGCATTTGGAAGAGCAGTGAGATTTTCTTAAAGCTTCTGTGCTGAGGCTGGCCAAATAGCTCAGCAGACTAAAGCACCTGCTTAGGAAGGCTCAGCAACTGGGATTCAATCCCCGGCATGCTGTGCCAGCCCCACCCCTAGGGGAGCAGAACTGGTGACTGGGTGTGGTGGCATGTGCCTGCATTCCCAGTGGTAGGGAGGCTGAAAACAGGAGGATCACTACAAGTCTGATCTGTATAGTGACACCCTGTAGATTCTATACTAAATAACTTTAAAAAGAAAAAGAAAGTCTTGTCATTTTTTCCTTTTCAATTATCTATAGCATTACATTGGTTTGAAGCATGTCTAAATCTTTGTTCAATTAAAAAGAAAAAAGTATCTTACAAGATGATAAAGTGCCTCCTATGAAAGGAATTTCCAGTACTAGTCTTCTTACTTAGTGGTAAGTATTGGGAAGAGGAGAACAGATACTGAACAATTAGGATTATACAGAGATGACAATGAGGGTCACTCTGTGTAACAATTGTTGGGACATCTCACCAGAAGGCAAACTCTTACCTTCTGATCCCATTCTTCCATATTTGGAGCCATCTCCCGGGCAGCAAAGTCAAAAGCCACTTTTTGAAATTCCTTTTGTTCTTCATTTAGTCCCATGGAAGCTGTGGGCAGGATTGAATATGCTCAAATCTAAACAGGGGTCAGGAAGGGCACCACCAATGCGAAGCACCATGAAGCTAAGATAGTGGGCCAACTTCAGCATTTCCCAAACGTAGTAGGGCCAGTAGTGGCCAGCATGGCATCATCTATCACTAAACAGTTTCTCAGGTGGAGAGGGGAAATACTTGGTGACCTTTAAGACATCTCTTCAGCACTTAAAGAAATATGGTTGTAGTCCTACATGGGCAGAGGCCACAGTAAACAAAATTGGGAGAAATAGGATGAGGGTGAGAAGAGTGGGTAAACACAGAATTTAGCTTTTATAGCTAAATTCATATAAATAAATAAACACACACTGCTAAAGTGATCGTTACGATTAGTGTATTTAGAAATGGAAGGACTTCTAGGTTTAAGAACTAGTACAAGGCAATATGACCAGAAATTTTCAAAGGGACAGTGAGACTGACTTTATTAGCAGTTATTTCTTCTGCTGTGAAGGCATCAGCTACTTCAGGTGTGCTAAGAAAAACTAAAAGGAGAACATGCTTACGCCTGAAGACATAGTGAAAACCTGTAGCACAGCAGTGGTTGGTAGAATGAAAGGGGCAAGAGGGCATGAGGCCTTGGTATTAATATTTCTTAGAATTGTACACCATCATGTTTTGAAATACATAAACATTGTGAAGTGATTACTAAAATCAAGGTAATTAACAAAACATTACTCCATATATGTAATAGTAATTCTTAATTTCCTCCACATAGAAATATTCTATGTGGAAATATTCTATAATAGTACAAGTTAAAAAAAATACTTGTAAAACAAAAATGTGCATAGCATCTGCCCCTCAGTTACTTTTCTCTCACTGCTGAAACAAAATACCCAATGCCCAAAATTAAGGAAGGAAAGTTCTTATTTAGCTCACAGCTAGAGGAGTTCACACTCAGCTGGTTCTGAGGCAGAGGGGCAGAAGGTAGAGGGCAGCAGTTCTTGGTGGCAGCAGACAGCAGAAAGCAAAGGGAAGGATCAGTGGCTGCAGAGGCTAGCAAGGCTCTCTTCCTTCCTTAGATTATATTCAGGCTACCCACTGCAGGGTGGGTGTACTAATCCCAGCGTTGGCTCATGAATTTATCATACACTGCCTGCCCTAATGACACGAAGCTTTGGGGGAGACACCTAGACACACACCATAACCATATCTCACTCCCAGTGAAAGAATAAAACACACAAATGAACACCATTCCACATGATTCCTTGATTATTTATACATATCAATGTTTTTTTTTTTTTTTTGTCTTTTTGAGACAGGGTCTTGCTATGCAGTTGAGGCTGGTCCTGAGATATCAATGTTTTTTAAATAAAAACTGACAATGCCATACGTATTGTTTTGTAATCTGCAAACCCATACCAACATTATAGTCCCTTTTAACTTCCTTTTCATATCAACTCTCCCTATTCCCCTCTTCTGTAATAATAATCTTCTTTTCTCCTTTCAAGTCATTATTTTTTAGATTCCATGTATTTGGGAAAATGTGCTAGTTGTCTGAATATAGCTTAGTCTGCTTAACATGAGGACCTCTAGTACTATTCTTACATTACTTTCTGAAGTATCATCTTTCAACACGGAAAGATTAATCATTATTATTGGTCAAATAAACACACACAAAAAAACCAATAAGGCTCATAAACTTGCCCAGAGTCACTGGCACAACTCAAGGCAGCAGCACACACATACTAAAAAGGTAAAGCTGTGTAGGAAAACAAATCAAATGAGACAAGGAACTGAAGCATGAGTCCAAAGCAAAACCCCACAACCTCTGAATAATGTCAACATTTTTAAATACACATGGGAAATAAACTAGGTAGAGAAATCAGTTCTAGTTGAGAATTCTAATGTTCAAACAATGCTTCAGCCATAGACTTGTAGTGCAAGAGGGCTGGACAAGGAATTAGGGTTTTCAGCTCTGATTCTAAAGGAAGGGACATTTTAAAACTTCAGTTAAGCCAGCATAAAATCAATTCACATCAGACACTGAGCAAACTTACCATCTATGAGATAAATTATACACAACAAATACAGTGCTACCCCCCATTTCACAGTTTGACTTTCACAGGCTGTTTTGCGGGTTTTCAAAAAATATTTTAAAAAATTTCTAAATTATTTATCATGGATCTGTCACTATTTTGGGGGATTTTACAGTACCATACAGTATGCATGTTAAAATTATGTAGGTTTAGGAATTTAGAAAATAGTAAAGAAAACTAGAACTGTTTTTAAAAGTGTGGGAAAGGTTTGTAAGAGTATAGGAAAGGTTTATTAAACCTTAAAATATATATATATATATATATATATATATATATATATATATATATACTAAAATCAATAGAAAGTTGCTACTTCATTGATTTTTGCGGGGGTGCCTAGAATGTAACCTCTGTGATAAGTGAAGGACCACTGTATACATGACATAGAAGAAAAATAAACCTTAATTTTAAAATATTTACATTAAAATAGGCAATGAGGCCTGGCAGGATGGCTCAGTGATTTAAAGTGCCTGCTTAGGAAAGCTTAGGTGGCTGCAGGGACCGCAGTTTGATCCCCGGCACTACATGCTGCGCCAGCCCTGCCCTGAACAAGGCCTGCAAGGTTCTACTACTGAGCTAAATCTCCAGCCCATTGACTAATTTGATATATAAATATACAATTATACAACTTCACTTAACTAATTAGAATTTAATCATAATGAAAACTCACTCTTTTACTAAGCAAATTTTCCTGGATATGTTACATGATAGACATCAACCTAGAGAATGTAGATTCAGTGTTCAATAAGACAGATGTGGTTTATATTACTGAGGAAATTCTCACCTATTGGAACGACTCTCACATGCTTATTTTGACATAGTCAGCTTTACAAGTATATCATAAAACTAAGAATTATTATGGTCACCCCCTCTGAATTCTATACAGGGATCCCTCATCACGGAGGTTATATTCCACACAGCCCCGCCATAAGTTACAATCAGCGAAGCAATGACATTGTATTTATTTTAGTATTTATATGTACGTTTACATATAAGTCTTTATAAACCCTTCCCACACTCCTATAAACCTTTCCCACACTTTTAAAAATGCTTCTAATGTTCTTAAACCATTTTCTAAACTTCTAAACCTACATAATTTTAACAACATGTATATTGTACGGTAGTGCAAAATCCTGCAATACAGTAAACAATACACAATAAATAATTTTATTTTATTTATTTATTTATTTATTTTTGTCTTTTTGAGGCAGGGTATCGCTATGCAGTTCAGGCTAGCCTTGAGCTCACTTTTGTAGCCCAGGCTGGTCTCGAACTCGCACTGATCCTCCTGCCTCAGCTTCCCGAGTGCTGGGATTACAGGCGTGAGCCACCATGCCCGGCAATAATTTTATTTTTTAATTTTTATTTTTTAAAGTTTTTAATTACTTTTAATAAGAAATATCAATACGATAGTTTCACAACACATTAGTAGTACATTCACAATAATTGACACATTGCATATTGTCCTCATAATAGTAATAGAGAATAATTTTAGATTAATATTTTTTGAAAACCTGCGAAACGAGTCCACGAAAGTCAAGCTGCGAAGTAGTCAAGGGCTACCATATACATCTTATATCTGATTTTCACAAACTCTCAGAACATTCTATGAGAAACATATAAACTGAGATTAAAATTTCAAAGAATGTAAAATCTCTTTAAAAAGTTCGAGCGTCTCCAAGGCTGAAGTCACACCATTAGCTGTGGGACATAACTCATACTCGTTGCCAAGACAATATCTTTCTCTTTCTCTCCTTCCTCTTTCTCTCTTTTTCCTTACCACACGCCAAGCACCAGAACAGGGCAGCACCCTTGAAGGAGTTTTAGTACAGGAGAAGAAAACAGTACTCCAGTACTGTGCTATAAATCTGTTGTCAATCTAAAGGGCTCTCATTTCTCCATAAAGAAGAGCATCATCAAAAAAAAAAAAAAAAAAAAAAAAAAAAAAAAAAAAAAAAAAAAAAAAAAAAAAAAAAAAAAAAAAAAAAAAAAAAAAAAAAAAAAAAAGAAGAAAACTCAATTTCAGAGGAAGATAGAAGGTGACCGACAGAGAAGTCACGGACTGCCTAGGTATCGGTCCCACTGAGTGGCGGTCACTTCTGATACAATTTATTTGCCTGGTGCTTTACAGTCTGCCGGAGATTCCCAATTGCAGTGTTTCTCCTCCAAGAAATTCAACGTTTTACATCTGCAGATACTAAATTACAACATCGTGCTACTCGGAGCCTTGTCTATCCCTAACAGCGACCCGCCTCTTACATTGGAGTGTCAGAATCTACAGGGATTTTAACAGAGAAGCAAAAAACTAAAAGTTCCTCGACCGCTCCACGTGCCGGCAGGTGGCTCCGAAGTGGGCGACGGCGTGACAGGAGAGTCTGGAGGGACGGGATGGGACGGGATGGGACGGGATGGGACGGGATGGGACGGGATGGGACGCGACGGGACGGGACGGGGCGGGGCGGGGAGTGTCCCGGGGCGACCGAACCCAGCCGGGAAGGGCTCCGGCGGGGTGACGCACAGAGCGCCCCTCACCCACGCCCACGCCCGCCCGAGCCCTCACGCAGCGCGGTCCTTACGGTCGATGCAGGCGGTCCAGCGTGGGCGGCGGGCCTGGCTGCGGGTCCAGGCGCTGCCACGCAGGCGGCTGACGCACACCCTGAGGCGCCCATAGCGGTACCACATCGCGGCTTCGGCAGGAGCAAGCACCTGAGCCCTGCCTGCAGTGGCAGCTGACGAGAGCCACACACTCCGCCCCGCGGCACTCTGGGAGCCCTCCGCCCCGCGGCACTCTGGGAGCCCTCACTCCCCAAGCCCTCCGCCCCACTCAGGCGGCTGCGTGTGAGCGAGAACTACAGTTCCCAGAGATCCCGGCGCGGCGCCGCCGACGGGCCTCGCGCGGCGCCGGGGGAGTTCGCCCGGCTCCGGCTCTGGCGGAGCCGCGAGTGGGTGAGACCCAAAGGTATACACCAGTGGGGCGGGCTTGGGGGCAGGTCCGCGAGGTGGGGTGGCGCCGGGCGCCGGAGGCTTTCGGGCGGCTTGGCGCCGTGGCGTCTTCTTCCCAAGCTGCACCCCCCCTCTGGCCTTTCTTGCTCTCCTCCAGCTTTGGAGCGCGCAGACGTGCTTCGTGTATCTCCTGGTCCATTCCAGAATCGTGCGCTCCTTACTGCTGCAGACGTCATGCCGAGACCCCAGAAGAGGCCAGCTGGGGCCGCTGGCCCAGGTGAGCCGCGCCCAGGCCCGTTGCATCCTGTTGCTGTCCCCTCCCTGCCGTGGTGAGAGCTTCGCGATGGACGCTAGCCCTCACACCCTCCACCCTTCGTACTCTTGCTGCTAAGCTTCTGCCCAGTTTCCTGTTTCCTTGCCCCTCCAGCAAGAGTTGTTAAGCGATAAGGACGTTTGCTCTAAGGGGCGACCCTTACTGAGGTAAAAGGATATGCAGTAGTTTATAGTGCCCTCTCTGCAACACGGATGGAACTGGAGATTGTTAGTGAGCCAGGCGGAAACGGTAACTGCCTCCTGCTCTGACTTATTCTCAACTTGCTCTCAGTAGAACGGTTGTTCATCAGAGAACAGGGTGTACCGCGGACAGGGACTGATGGGGGAAGGTCGATCGGTGGGTACGAAGTTAGGTAGAAACAAGAAGTTCTGATGTGTACAGTAGGATGGCTGTCAAAACTACTATATATTTTTGGGAAAGGTTGTGAATGTTTTTAGCATTTAAAAAGGATACATGGGGCGTGGCTCACGCCTGTAATCCCAGCACTGGGGAGGCTGAGGCAGGAGGATCGATGCGAGTTCGAGACCAGCCTGGGATACAAAAGTGAGCTCAAGGCCAGCCTGAACTGCATACTGAGACCCTGTCTCAAAAAGACAAAAAAAAAAAAAAAAAAAGGATACACGGGGGTATCTACAACAACACATGATACCTCATTAGACATATTTGTTTTATGAATCCGTTAAATAATTTAAACGTTAAAGAAATAATAAACTGAAAGGTGAAAACCCAGCATTCCATCTGTAAGAGATACCGAAAGCAGCGTAAGTGAAAGGATCCTGGAGCCTGACTAGTCAGAAGTACCAGAGGAGGGAGGAATCCCAGGGAAGGCAATGAGAACCGAGCGGGATCTGAGCTCATTCCTGAAGGAGAAAGCTTTCCACGGGCCAACCCGTGGTACTCCGAAAACGTGATCTTGTTTTAAGTGGAGGAAGAGCAGGAACATAGCAATGGGAAGGTCATGGGAATATGTCTTTCAGGAATGAGGAGGGCTCCAGATTGACTGCAACACTTTGGAGTGCTTTTAGTAACACATGATATCTGCAGCATGCCTGTAATGCTTAAGAGACTGACGGAAAAAATGGGCAAGGAAAGCATGCTGGGCTCCAAGCATTACACATCCATAAAATCCATAAATGACAACAAGTGATGCAGAGCCCTAAATTCTGAGGCACTCATGAGTGCAATGGGTCAGTGCAGATTCAGACAGACCCAAGCCCAGGTCCTGACCTCGTGCCTGGATTCAGCCATTACCAGATCGTGATCTGGAACACATTTTCCCACTAAAGGACATAACTTTCAAAGGTTATGTACATTAACCAGGTTAGGGTTAGAACAGCGCAACGGGGGAGCCTGTCACGTAGCATGAGCCCAACAACTTGGCTATGAAGTGCCCCCTGCGTTTCAGACATATTTTTCTCTAATCCTCTTAAAATAAAATCCAGTTTTTATATATATCTACAAGGTCCTGGATGAACTTATCTTTTCAACTTCTCTTAGTATCTTCTGATGAAAACATGAAATACAGTAAACAAGAGGGCAAGAAGTCTAAAGTGATGATAATATCTAATGTTCCCTGATCATTTATTAATCAGAAAAACATTTTCTAAGCCTTTTGTTTGTATTTTCATTTTATCTCCAAAGCAACTCTCAAGTATTCATTTCCTCAGTGGAAAAAGATAACCTGAATAAAAGCACAGAAAAGAAAGTGAGGGACGGAAACACTGGCTACTACCAACGTGCTTAATTTTTTTTCCTTTTTTTTTTTTTGTGGAACCGAGGCTCAAACTCGGGACCTTGCACTTGCCAGGCAGGCACTTGTGCCCCTGAGCTATCTCCCCGGCCCCCAACATGCTTTATTCTTAACCCACAAGATGTTCTTACCTTACTAAACAGATTACTTAGAAGATAGCCTATAAGGCAGATATTCTGGTCTCCTTTTTACAGATAACCTGAAGTTTTTTTTTTGTTTTGTTTTGTTTTTTTTATTTTTATTCTTGTTTCAGAACCTTTGTTTATTCACTCATTTTTATGGCTGTCTCAGCCCACCCCAAGGTCAGGGCTGGCGCAGCATGTGGGGCCGGGGATCGAACCGCAGTCCCTGAAGCCGCCCAAGCTTCCCCAAGCAGGGGCTTTAGACCACTGAGCCATCCCGCTGGGCCCCAACCTTAAGTTTTAAATGTTTAAGACTAAGATACCATAGCTAGTACTTGCAGGACCCAGGATTTAAATCTAGGCATGATGCCAAAGCATGAGCCTATCTGTAATGACGCTTTACCTTTAGCAAACATGATAGGTCTTTTCCTTTTGCAGACAAGGGGCTATCAGTAAAACGCACTAAAACTAAGAACTCAGATGAGACATCAGCCCACAAAGAGAACTCCAGTCCACAGACAACTTCAGACCCAAAAAACTGTGGAAAGAAGCTGAGTAACTACTGGCTGATGAAGTCAGAGCCCGAGAGCCGACTAGAGAAGGGTGTTGATGTGAAGGTAACGCTGCTTGTCTCCAGTCCTCTCATGCTATTTTTTTAAAAAACTGAAAGGTTGGGGTTGGCAAGATAGCTCAGTGGTTTAAAGCGCCTGCTTAGTCAAGCTTAGGCAACCACAAGGACCGAGGTTCAATCCTGGGCATAACATAAACAAACAAATAAAAAACTGAAAGGTAACCATAGGATTCCACTACTAGCCTTTTCTTTCTGGATAGAAAAGGGTAAAAATGAATAAAAATCAGCTGGATTTATGACCAACTGAAAATTGAATATCCCTTATTTGAAATGTTTCATTGTGGAATATTTGCATAGATTTTATAGATTAGGAGAGGTTTATTTTTTGGTTTTGGTGTCAAGGACCAAACCCAGGGCTTCCAGCTTGCTAGGCAAGCATTCTACTATTGAGCCAAATTTCTAGCCCCAGATTTTATAGATTTAGCATCCCTAATAGAAAAACTTGAAATCAAATATGAAACTTTTAAAAAATCTTTATTTATTGATTGATTTGATACAGGATACTGCACAACTTGGACTTGTAATGATCTTCCTGTCTCAGCCTCCCCAGCGCTGGGATTACAAGAATGTGCCACCATGCCCAGTCTCGGTGGCTGGCCTGGCATAGGGCCAACATGGCATGCAGTACCAGGGACTGAACTCAGGTCCTTGTGCTTACCAGGCAGGTGCTTAGACTGCTGAGCTATCTCCCAGCCCCTTCAAAACTTTTTGAATGTGGGTACATTTCAGAGCATGTCAGGTTTCAGATGGACATGTTCATATCTGCTTTTCTATGTTTTGGCACAGGTTGGCAAACTTTCTGTAAAGGGACAGAGAATGAAATACTATTGTAGGCTTCTAAGTCCCAGTCCATTGCAATTCTGCTTGCATAGGAAGAAGGCAGCTATAAACGAACAGGAGTAGTTGTGCTCAAGTAAAACTTTATTATAAAATTAGGCAAAGAGCTAGCTTTAGCCTGTTGGCTCTAAGTCGCCAACCTCATACTTAGCTTGCTTTTATCATTTGCCATGCTTCTTGGTGTCACTTCCCCAACAGTCTTTACATAGCCAGGGAATGCATACCAATTGTAGTAGCCTGGAGAAAATGTAAGTAGAAATCTTATAGAAATGTATATAAAACTTCAACAAGTGAGGTGCAGGAAACCAGCATGTTACTTCATCATATGAATTATCTATTTAACTAAAAATAAGATAGCATAAGGCTTATGTGGATGCAGTAAGTGGCTCTACAGAGTACTTACTTCCCAGGGAACTACAGATTCCCAGTATAGCCTATGTGCTTCACTTAGGGAGGTGACCACCGACTGCTTCCATATACACTTACAGACTGGCCAAAGTCATTGGTCGAGTGACTTTATTCCTTTGTGCCTAGTTCAGCATTGAGGACCTCAAAGCACAGCCTGAGCAGATAGCCTGCTGGGATGGTGTTCGAAACTACCAGGTAAGATGATGGGAGCAGAGCTCCTGAGACCTGGGGTGAAGTAAGTGCTCACTTTGCTCCATGACTTCCTCAGTCCCAGAACCTCTTGACTAGATCCCTCTCCTGAACACGACTGAATGAAATGTGCACATAGCCTGGTTCTGGCCAGCATACTGGTATGGGGGGTCTCAGCACAGGAGATAGACTTTATGACTTGAGATTTCTGTTGTTTTCCTGAGACAGGCTCGGAACTTCCTTAAAGCCATGAAGCTGGAGGATGAAGCCTTCTTCTACCACAGCAACTGCAAAGAGCCAGGCATCGCAGGACTTATGAAGGTTAGGAGGACAGGTTTTGGTGTGAATCCCTCTTTCCAGGAAAATTTATTCATGGAAACTTAAAGGAATGTACCTTAAACAGGTAACAAAAAAGAAATAATCTCCTCCCACACCCCATTGCCGAATAGATGGACAGCCCTGGCCTCTTCCTGTAAGGCAGCTTTTCACTTCTGGCCCCTGGCATATACTTTTTTTCATTGCTAAGCCTTATTCTGTCATTCAGAAGCAGGCCTGATGGTAGTTCCTTCAAGCCAAAAGCTACTATGATAAAATTACTAATGGTACAGTTGGAGAAAACTAAGGGTGCCAATAATAACAAACTTTAGCCTTTCGTTTTAGAACATGCTTCCAATACTTCTATAAAAGCAGAGTCGATTTCCTAACTATGCTTACCTACACTGTGTGTTTCCAGATACCTTAATCCAGATTGGCTCTGCAGAAAGTCTGATAGGGTAAGACTGCAGGGTGAGAAGTCAGAAGTGTTCAAGATTGACTGCAGAGCAGATTTAACATTGATTGCTAAGACATTCAAGCTGAAGACACCTGACTGCAGGCAAATGACTGGAGATTTTTGGCTTGATTTCAGATCGTAAAGGAGGCTTACCCAGACCACACACAGTTTGAGAAAAATAACCCCTATTATGATCCATCCAGCAAAGAGGACAACCCCAAGTGGTTCATGGTAAAGACTGCCTGTTCTTCCTAGTTCAGGAGGGAATAAACATAAAAAGAGGAGAAAGGGGTATGGGTGGTGTTGGGTCAAGGATCACAACACAGCCGAGTCTGAGGTTTTGGTGATCTTTGGAGATTAAAACAATTTGGCAGCCCTGCCCATGGTAGCCTCCTGTAAGCAACAGAAGCACTGCAGACAAGCATGATCGTACAGGCCTGTAGTGCTGGTTACTTGGGAGGTGAAAGCAGGAGGCCAAGCTGCCAGTGTAGTAGACCCATGTCTTAACTGGTGTAGTCCGGCCGGACACAGCACTTGGTCCCATGCTCTGTCACCACACAGGTGGATGTAAAGTTTGTGCGGACAATGAAGCGTTTCATCTCCCTGGCTGAGCTGAAAACCTATCACCAAGTTCACAAAGCCTCTGGTGGTCCCTTAAAAACCATGGCTCTCTTTACTCGCCAGAGACTGTCAGTTCAGTCCCTTACACAAGGTAAGAGTGGGCCTTCTTACCGTCATCCACATACCACAAAGGACCCCGTGAATTCACACTCACTGCCTGATTAACTTGGGTATGTCATTAAATCTAAGTAGAGCTTCCTTACCTATCACACACGAGGAGGGGGCTGGTACCCTGAGCTGCCTGCTACTGCAGTGCCTGGTACTTAGTAAGATGCCCTTTGCTTGTGAATAATTAACTTCTGCTTTTGTACCATGTAGAGTGCCGGTGGCAGGTATTAACTTCTGTGGAAAAGGCCGTGTAATACCTAATTCTATCTTTTTCCCTTTCTGGTAGAAGAGTTTGATTTTATTCTGAGCCTGGAGGATAAGGAACCCAGTTAACTGAGGCACTCTTGCTGAAGACAAGCCAGTCCTCCAAAGAGGCAGCCTTTTATAGGACAGAAGGAAGGTTGCTTATGTCACCAGAGACAGTTCACCTAGGTAGTTCTGAGTATTTTTTTCAATAAAAGATTTAATATTAAAAGCTGGAAAGTGTCTCTTCTAAAACCGCACTGAGTGGTGGCAGATGTGCCGCATGCTCTCTTCCCTTCCTTTTTGCTGCATGAAGATTCAGGCACCTTACCTGCTCGTAGCCGAAACACATACTAAGCAGCTTCTGGCTTTTCCATACCAGCCTTTCTTATCTGCCCCACAGTCCTCTGGACCCCACAGAATTAAGGTTAAGCCAGGAATGGCTGCAGGACAGGGTGACAGATGGGGAAAACCTGAGGTGGCTCCTTAGCCGTGCACGTGCGTATGCACTTGGTTGACCGCTGCTCCTCATTGCTGGCTCCTCAGGCTAGGGCTGTGCTGGTGGGATGGCAGGTGTTGCCTTTCCCCGAGTCAGAGGTGGGGAAGTGCTAAGACAGAAGAGACCACGGAACCTGGCAACCATGGGCATGATGCCCCCAGAGCCACGGGGCGTCCTTTAATTAGACCATTAAAACAAATGTCTTTTAAAATACAGCCATTGAAAAGACTACACAGTAAGAAACATGTAAACACTGCAGCTGCTTAGTTACAAGTTGCACTGCTTGGTTTAGTACCTAACGAGCTCCCAGGTCTGGGGACCTTAAAGGAGGGGGACAGGAACCTCCCCTCACTTTCACAGTTGACAGAAGAATACGGACAGAGTCAGAAAACAAGACCTGGCTTGTTCACAGCTCCTGAGATAAAGCAAATTCTACCTTCTGGCTTTCCCAGAACAAAGGTTAGGATGTTAGGGAAATTGGGAAGTGAGTGTGTTGTCAGTTGGGAGGCAGCGGAATTGACAAATGCTTTCTGGTTAGCACGCCAGCTACTAAAAAGAGGCACACCAGAGCCTGTTCTCTCCACACAAAGAAAGCAAGGACACAGCCTCGCTTGGATGCCTCAGTCCCAGCCTCAAGGGCAGTTGGGTGGCTGACCCGGCTCCATGGGGATTGTGTGTCGCACTTGAGCTCCAGGGTCTGGTGTGTGGGCACAAGCTCACCCTGGTCCTGCTGCTGCCAGCCAGCTGCACATAGCCCCCAAGTGTCTTTCCCTCCAGTCTCACTGAGCCAGAAGCCTGGCCCAGGCATGGCCCAAGCTTGTCCTGCTTGCTGATGAGAAGAGGAGTCTTGTTTTCTACACTAACTGAAACAGGGAACAGGAACCAATGCCTCTGCTTTCCAAACTACCAAAAACTCAAGAGGACCAGATACTGTATTTATTGATCAGTGGGATCCGATTGGTCTTTTTATAAAAGGAAGGGAGAAGAAGAAAGAAATTCTTGGTCACCCAGATGAAGCAGAAAAGATGGTAAATACTTTTACTACTTTAGGCCCAAACACAGAGCAACAAGAGAAAACTGTTTTCTTGTGTAATAACATCCACAGAAGTTTTCATACTTGTTTTTTAAACAACAAAAAAAGATCCTAAACTTAGATGAGTGAGTTGCTGAAGATGAAGATGTAATTTGGCAACCAGAATTATCCTGAAGTTGTGGTAACAAAATCCTCTGCTGGGGTTCTCACCTCTCTTCTTTACTTACAGGTAGAGGGTAAAGGGGCTTAAGAACAGAATTTCCAAGTGCTTAAAACCAAGCCCTGGTTCTCAGAAATTAAATAGGGGACAAGAGGTGAAGATGGTCCAGTCTTAGGGACAAAAAGACTCCTGGCCCATTCCTAGGACATCTAAAAGCGTGCTCCTGTTTGGAGCTGGCTGGGTTACCACAGTAACACCCTAGAAGGCCCTGCACCTCAGACTGCCAAGTGGAGTCACACTCAGAGGCAGACAGCCACCATGTCTGAGTCCTCCAGTGGGCCTGGCTCAGCCTCCTGCCACCAATGCGTGAGACAGACCCCGGGCTCCTCTGGACAAAGGTAGCCGTCTTGGATGAGGAGGCAGGCAGCCCCAGGCTGTCCCGTCAGCCTCTGTCCTGGGGATGTTCATGACAAGCAAGAGCAGGTGGGGAAGGCAGGCACCTGGGTCCCAGCAGTAACAGGCCAGAAAGGTGACTGGAGCTACAAAGCACCACATCCGGGATTCCCAGAGAGGCAGCTGCCTGACCTTGAGATACCCCCATCCCATTTAGGAAGGGACGGGCCCTTTTGCTACCACGTCAGGGTCAATCACGGGGAATAAATGACACAACCACCCAGGGTGCTGCTGGCGGCTCTGAATGCCAGGGACCTCCTCAGTCCCTGTGTCAGGAAACCAAGAGCCGCCAGCCAAAGCTGTGTACTCCTGGCTGTCATCCCAGACACAAAAAGTGGCCCACGAGGAGGGCTTTTACTCCCCAGAGAGAGACTAGTTTCCACAGTGCTTCCTCTTTCCAGCCTCACCTCAGCCACAGAATCCCAAGGAGACTGCTTCCCAACCCAAGCCCCTTCAGTTCTTCAGAGAAAAGAATTTAAGTCAAAAACATTTGTTTTCAGGTTGTGAATAACGGTCAGCTGAGCCTCACACCATCCTTCCTCTCCCGCAGCCACTGGTGTTTGGTAGATGGGGGTGCTGGGGTGAAGCCCCACAGCTTCTTGGCCCAGGGGCCTACTGCCTGCTGTTGTTGTCAGAGAGCTGGCTGGGGGTCCGCACCTCCCCCAGGGAGGCCGTGCCCTCGAAGCGCTGTGAGGCGATGGCTGCCTGGTGGGACATGCTCTTCCGTACAATGTCGCCCTTCCGCCATAACACCACTTCCTGCAGAAGTAGGAGAGGGACCAAGGTGACACCTGACAGGGAGGCCCCAAGAGTTTTCCAGAGCCTTTCACTTCTGTCTTAGGGAGTCTTGTGTAAGAACCTCCTCTTTATCTCATTGAAGCAGTGGGTGCCAGTAACTCATATTCCTGCTGTGGGGCTGAGGGCAGGTGTCCATGGGAGATGCCTGATAAAGCAAGCGCACTCTGGGTATTAAGTGGGAACTCATACCTGCTATGGGATCCTAGGTAACCTAATGTCTCTGCCTCTTGGTAAAATACCAAGTAGTACAGAGACCTAGGAGCTCTCTCCCTATAGAGCCTGGCCCCACCCAGGAATGATGACCCTTCTATTCGGTCCCAAGGGTATCCAGGGGCCTGTGGGAGGCACCTCACCTGCTGCTTGAAGTAGCGCCGTTCTTCCTCATCAATCAGCACTAGGTTGAGGTAATAGCGCACGGAGAACTTCTTGTTTATGTCCCGCATTGTGGGTGTGAGCTCGTACCCTGCCAGGAAGAGCCGGATTGGGATGGACTCTCCTGTAAGAGGTGAGGTGGGAGTCAGGCCAAGGAACAAATGATCAACTGTACTTCATACCAAGACCCTCTGATGACGGCAAGTGAGATCCCAGCTGAGTACAACACAGAACAGTAAGCAAATGCTTCTGCCTTTGGCAGAAGTTGCGTTCTGCCCAGGGCAAGACTATGACTCCCAGTTCCATTTCATCCTTCTGTGGCTCCTGAACCTCGTACAGGAAGGAAGTCAGGAACAGGTGAGTGTGACTGGTCTGAGGAAGCTACTCAGCGTATTTTGATTTCCAAGAGGCAGCTGCCAAACCCCAGCTCCTTCACACAACCCAGCAGGGCAACGCCGCATCCTTCCATGTTAGCTAGTGGGTGCCGACAAATAGAACCCTCCACTCATTGTGCAGTGGCCTGGGAGACAGAAAGCCCTCATCTTGGTCCTAGATCTGCTCTAAGTGGCTGCATGGCTTCTGAGGAAATCTGATGCTTTCTTGGGAGTTTAATTTTCTCATGTGGAAAACTACAGAATCCCACTGCACGACCTAAAGGTCCTTCCAATTCTTAACACCATGCCTTTCCCTAGTGCAAAAGGAACAAAATTAGGGCAGTAATTCTGCTGAGACAGGACAGGGCCATAGTGTACTCTGAAACCTAAATATAAAAAATCTTTTAATTATCTGCTGAGTGTGTCCTAGAGCTCCAATTCATAGGTGTAAGAGATAGTACAGTTGTCTACTTTCCAATAAAAAAAATCAGAGACAATCCAGAGAGCTCAGTCCCAATGCCCCAAGGGGCTGACACAGTGACCCCAAAAACCTGAGGATGTCCCTATACTGCAGGACACTAAATTTGTGACACTCTTCCCTCCATAAGGAGCAGTCTGAGAATACACTGAATACGACCTGAGAAGCACCACACACGTCAAAGTGAGGAGAGACAGTCTTTATCCTTGATTGCTCAAGACAACATAAATGATTGTGACTCCTAAATAGTCAGGCCAATACCCAAGTATCAAAGGGCTTTCAAAACCACTCACCCAAGGGGGCTGGGGAGATAGCTCAGGGGCACAAGTGCCTGTCTGGCAAGTGCACAGTCCTCAGTTTGATCCCCGGTTCCTCAAATAAAACCACTCAGCCCAGTACAGAATGAGCTCTGTGGGGTCAGGGTGGACCACTGGTCGCCATGCACCCTGCGGCACCCCCCCAGTAAAAGCCAGCCTATCTAGTAGTGCTCAGTCAGTAAGTCAGAGAATTACTTTACTAGGGCTAGATTCTGGGAGGATAACTCAGTGGTACAATGCTTATCTGTCATACACGGGGCCCTGGGCTCAACCCTCCACGCCCTAAATAAATAAATTTTATCAGTGGTAGAACTAAGTAAGAAGAACTACTGTGCAGGAAACTGTCGGCTCAAATAACAAAGAATGTCGGGAATGTCAACAAGAAGCGCGAGTGAAATGTTTATAGACTGTTAGCGACTGAGATCAACATGGAGGAAGATGGGTGGGAGGCTGACATTTGGAGACTCCGCCTTATTCTTCCGCCTTACTGATACCCATGGTGCACACTTAGATTAAGAAATTGGGGCTGGGGAGATAGCTCCGTGGCACAAGTGCCTGCCTGGCAAGTGCAAGGTCGTGAGTTTGAACCTCAGTCCCACCAAAAAAAAAAAAAAAAAAAAAAAAAAAAAAAAAAAAAAAAAAAAAAAAAAAAAAAAAAAAAGAAATCACAGGTTAATAGGACATCTCAACTTTAACGTGTCTCTCAAGCCCTTCCAAATTCTGTACAGAGCTGGGACCAAGCGGGCAGGGCCAAGGTCCAGTACCGGGACTCACCACGCACTGGCGCCCCATCCATGATCTCATACTTCGCTATGGTGTCATTCTCGTGGTACACATTGGGGCCAGTGCCTGTGGTTTCCCGTTTAATGATGTCTATCTCCATGTGCTTGATTTTGATTCTCACCAGCAGGAAGTATATCTTCCCTACAATGACATCTTTTAAGTGGTATCTGAGGAAGAGAAAAACAGAAGTAAGATATGGATGCAGTAGCCGCTTCTGCTTCGTCTCAGTGGAAAGGTCAGTGCCCAGCCTGGCCTGGTGGCTGCAGGCCATCACGGCACACACTCGCTATCTTCCCAGCCTCACTGCTGTGGAGTGGCTTCCCGGTGCACTCTTTATCTGAAGCTAAGTGGTCCTTCCACTCTCCCAACTCAAAGGACGTCAACCGTGCATACTTCATCTGCTCATAATTACTCATATGCTCCAACTCCTCAGTATATGCCTCCATTGACTTACTTACTGGTACCGGGGCTCCAACTGATATCCTTGCAATTTAGCAGGCAAGCACTTAAGCTGCTAAGCTGTCTCCCCAGCACCTCTGTCTAACGGATGGGAGGCCGAGCCCACAAAAGCCTAAGTCAGGTCTCTTCCTCTCATTTTCACGTAATGTTGACTGGGAGCTGCGCCTTTATGGTTCACACCACACACTTCCACTTGAGCTGAGTTGGGCAGAGCAGGCAAGAGCAGCTGAGTGGGGTAAGTGAGTCCCCTCTGCATCAGAGCTTCTCTGGCTCACAATCTGTCAGCTATTAGTTTATTCACACTGAAATAACATTTTCCTATCCTTTGAGCTCCTCATTTTCCGTCAGGCACGACAGAAAAGCAAAGCAGTGCCCTCTGTGTGCAACACATTGGGGAGAGTATACACGCTGAGCGCCTTACCTCGCATGCCCGGGAGGGCACAGAGGCAGCTAGCAGCGTCTCACAGGGATCATTAATGCCTGGGGACTCTACGGTTTTCTAAACTTTTGTAAATAAAACTTTTTTAAAAAATCTTTTATTTGGTTCAGGGGCTTGCTATGCAGCGGGGGCTCATAGCGATCTTTCTGTCTCCGCCTCCCAGGCACTGGGATGACAGGCACATGCCACTACACCCAGTTGCTGCGGCAGGCATGGCATGCAATCCCGAGGATCGCACCTAGGTTCTTGTGCTTGCCAGGCAGGCGCTTAGACCACCAAGCTATCTCCCCACCCCCACGTTTCTTCATTCTAAATGAAATCTTACACAGAATTACACCTATGTGAGACATCTGTGGCTCCCCCTTTTATATTACACTTTTGCTCTGTCTGAAACCCACCAACAGGTCCACACTCTTTTCAGATAAGAAACAGGTACAAAAATGGTGGTACATACTAACCTTAGCCAAATTTCCCACAGCCAGAATAGGGCCCGATCCAAAGCCTGGGTCCTTTCTACTATACATTAATCACGCATCCTCACACAGAGTAGTCCGTCATGAACAGAGTGCAGCAGTTTGGAAATGTTTCTTCCTAACATGGGTGGCTTATTTTTGTTGTTATGTGGGGTTTTTTGGTACCAGGGATTGAACTCAGGACCTTGCACTTGCCAGGCAGGCATGTATGCCACTGAGCTATCTCTCTAGCCCAATATTCCTTAACTACATGTAACTGATTCACTAACATACCTTTTGCACACTAAATCTGGTTTTGTATGTACTTTTAAAATAATATTTCATTAGCATGTTTGCAGCACATAATGATCACATTCAGCATTGCAAGGTGATACACACACCTAATGCTCCTCGATTCTCTACTTCCTCTTGACCTCGGGTACAACTAAACAGCTGTCCCGAGCTGTGACAGGTGCCACTGCTGCTGGCTACTGCCTTCACGGGGTGACTCGGCAATGTTGGTGGGGAAGGTCTCAAAGAACCCTGAGCCCAAGGAGCGAAGAAGCTGACTCCCATACTAGGTGCAGACCAACTGTCTTTCCAGCACCTCACCACCCGCTCTAAGGGGCCAGGACACTGGTTCCAGGTTGTAGTGGTAATGTCACAGGGTACCTACTGGGTTCCAAGCCAGAAGGGAGGGACAGAAAAGCACACCTTCACTTCCTGCCTACTCCCAGATTCATCTATGTTGCCAGCCCCCTCAAAGGCAAACCACGCCGCTCAGCTCCCGCTAACCCAGCCTCTGGGCCTATGGTGAGAACCATAACTGGAGACTTCACGGTTAAGGCTCTCTATGAATAGCATGTCCACTCTTCTCTATGAATAGAATGTCCACTTTTCCTTGTGGGTATTTGATTTCCAATATTTTTAGGAATGTATTATATTCAAAAGAAAGATACCATTTAAATTGTCACACTGGGGCCCGGCGGGATGGCTCAGTGGTCTAAAGCTCCTGCTTGAGAAAGCTTAGGTGGCTTCAGGGACCACAGTTCGATCCTCGGCACCACATGCTGCGCCAGCCCTGCCCTCTAGGCGGGCTGAGCCGGCCATAAAAAAATGAGTGAATAAACAAACAAAGGTTCTGAAACAAGAAATAAATAAATAAATAAATAAATTTTAAAAATAATAAATTGTCACACTGCCAAAAAGTTTTATGATTTAGAGGCAGTTATTTTCACGTCCTAACAGTAAACACAGTGACAGTAGAGCTTATCAACTTGCCAATTAAGATAGTTATTTTAGGGTCTATAAAATGCATCAGGTGTCCTTCACCACAGTACACTTCAGCTCAGGGAGGAAGCCGCAGATCACTGCCAGTGTTGGGTTTCCTCACTTTGACTGCTGAAAACAAAAAGCAAGCAGATGATAATGGAACTGTGTTCTGCAACTAATCTCAGCCACAGAAGGAAATAGCTGAACTTGGAATCCAACAAAAATAACCTTAAGTCTAGTTTAGCTTGGCCTTGCAAAGGCATGTCAGGGTATGTAATTTAAATCTAACATCTAATTCGAATTAAATGTAACACTTGAATTTCCCGTGGTATAGTTGAAGTGTTTGCTCCTCCACTTTCTGAAACTACTCCAATGCATGCACTACACCACTATACTGTGTTGCAGCACTCACTGTGCTCCTTCTGTGGCTTCCCCCCAGAATGTCACCGGGACACAGTTACATCGCAGGTCTCCCATCGCTGTGCCTCCCCATCAGGTTCTGCCTTAACCTCCAGAAATAACTATGCCACCCACCACCGCGGGTCCCAGGACACTCACTTGGATTTGTTGTACTCAAATTCAATGTGCAGGCAGTCCTCAATCCCGACCTCCATTTTGATGGAGGAGTTCAGCTCAGGGTATGTACTCAGTGTGTGCACCACAATGTCCATCTCTTTGACAACGTCATTGAGGCGGCGGCTGATGGTGGCCCGAAGGAAATAGCTGTGGGAGACAGGCCCACATGAATGAATCCTCCCCCTCCAGAGCTACCGTAGTACAGGGAACTCGCTGACCCGCTTCAGAAAGGCCTTACTGTAATTCTTAATCTTCCGGGGCTTTGTGTCCCTTTGAGAACTTAGGAACCCAATTCTCAGAAAAACACATGAATATTCATTAAAAAAAAATGTTGCCACTACAATTTCAGGGAGACTGACTCCCTCTCAAATCCACTGTACTAAAATAAATAAATAAATAAATAAATAAAAAATCCATTGTACTAAGTCACTTCTCTGCTTTGTACTCCAAAACCATATTATGCTTAGACCTTACTAATACCAACTCAGTATATGCAATACAGGTTTCATTTCTTCAACTTCTGCCTGAGTACAGGTTGCTAAGGTTTAAATCTAAAATCCCCCCTCCCCGGTGCCCACATCTCAAATACTCAAGAGTTGGCAAAGAGGACCTATAGGGGCTGGGGAGATAGCTCCGAGGCACAAGTGCCTGCTGGGCAAGTGCAAGGTCGTGAGTTCGAACCCTGGTCCCACAAAAAAAAAAAAAAAAAGAGGACCTATAGGTGACTGGGTCGTGGGATGCAATACTCAGCAATGGATGAAGCCGCTGGTAAACTTACACCAGCCACTGGTAAGCCATTCAGAGGCAATCCCTGATCAGAAAAGGGCAGGCCCTGGGTGCAGATCGCTCCCTCTCTCACTGCTTAGTAGCCATCGTGGTGTGAGCAGCGTTCCTCACCAGGCCCTTTTACTAGGGACTGAACCAGCTGGAAATTACAAGCTAAAGGAAACTGATCCAGGGCCTTTGCAAGAAGCTACTTCACCAATGCCATTTTGACTTTTATTTTGATATAAGGTCACGCTAAGTTGCCCAGGTTGGGCTTGAACTTGCAATCCTCCTGCCTCAGCTTCCCAGCAAGCTGGGGTTATAGGCATGCCTAGCAGCCAGTGCCTTTTTTCTCTCTCAAAACTGTACAAAAAATAATAATTCATTTTCCTTGAAATTATTTCCACCATCTTGAGTGACCTCTTCTGCCCTTGAATTATTAAGTGCAGTACTACTTGAAACAAGGGTGTATAAATAAGGATTGTCTTCAGTTCCTTTGAATGGAATGGCTCAATCATGGTAAGGAGACACTTAAGAGAATGTGGGGAGGGGGTGGAGGAGCAAGAGAGTGGGCACTGAGTCCAGCAAGCTAAGTGTCCCTGAGTGAGGGAATAAAATGCATACACATACAATGAGTTATTACACACAGGAAGGCAGTTCTGTCGTGTGCTAAAAGGCAGGTGGGTTTTCAGGATACTTTTCCCTGACACAGAAGGACACATAGTATGGATTTTAAGCACACTGACCAATCCCATTGAGCCTAGACCTTCAGCCCTATTATGTTTTCGAAAACATACTATAGTGTTTCTAACATCTACCTTTCTGACATAAAAACATGCAAGAAAATCTGCTGCCAAAAAATTAATAAACCCCACAACCAAGCTCAAGTGATGATTCCATGATCCTCACTGTCACTTCACAGAGTGATGTGCTGGGGAGGTACTGCTGCTAGCAGCGAGAATGGCGGCGCTGAGCCCTCGCTGCATGGACGGACCAGAAATGCTTCCTGATGAAAGAGAAGCCAGGAGCAAGAAGGGAAGGCAGCAGTCGTCAGCGCCATCCCCAGTTCAGGCCTTCCAGCACTACCAATCAGATCCTGCTGGGCACTATGGCGCACAATGGTGATCCCAGCACTCAGGAGGCTGAGGCAGGAGGACTACAATGAGTTTGAGGACAGTCTGAACTACACAGTGAGATGTTGGGTCAAAAAAAAAAAAAAGGCAGGCCTGATAGCTCAGCAGACTAACGCACCTGCTTAGGCAGAATGCAAGCAGCCAGGGTTCAATCCCCCCGTGTGCCATGCCAGCCCCACCACAGGGCACACTGAGATGGTGACTGAGACTGGTAGTGGTGGCATGTGCCTGTAATCCTAGATCTTGGGAGACTGAAAACAAGTGAAACACTGAGTCTGATCTATGTGGCGAGACCCTGTCCTACATACATAACAAAGAAAAAAACAAGCTGATCTTAGAAGACTAGCCTTAAGACCCAGACGGGGTGTTCAGAGTGCTCTGCCTCAGTCATATTACATAATTCTGTAATTAAATCTAATAATCTATAGCTGCTGTGGAACTCTGCCCCAGAGGCTCTGGCATCAGTCTCTATGGTCAAAGTCTGCAAGACTGGAATAGTAAAAATAACGCCATGTACTTCTGGGCCTCTTATCTACACCACACGCAATGCCGGGGGCAGAGCTGAGAACCCAGGGAATGCCAGCAGCCCTGTGTCCATTAGTTCCTAATTTTTTTGATCAGTATGTGTTTATAGGACATAATGATTACATTTTTCATGTGGCACTTGTATGTACATATGTATGTAACATATCTTAATTTTTCAATCCCCTTCCAAATTGCAAAAGCTGTTTCCATTTTCTTCAATTCTTTTCCATAATTCTCTTTCCCTTCCTTCCTTCTCCATCTCCATCTCCTTTTTTTTTTGTCTTTTCGAGGCAGGGTCTCGATATGAAGTTCAGGCTGGCCTTGAGCTCACTTTTGTAGTCCAGGCTGGTCTCGAACTCGCACCAATCCTCCTGCCTCAGCCTCCCAAGTGCTGGGATTACAGGCATGAGCCACCACGCCCGGCTCTTCCATCTCCTTTTTTAAGATTCATTTCTTCACTTATCTGGTACAGGGCCTTCTGTGTAGCTTGGACTCCTAGTGATCCTCCTGTCTCAGCCTCCCCAGTGCTGGGATTACACATGTGTGCCATCATGCCCAGTTTCAATGGCCAGCAAGGCTTAGGGCTGGCATGCTATGTGGTACCGGGGATCAAACCTGGGTCCTTGCCCTTGCCTAGTAGGTGATTAGACCACTGGTCTATCTCCCCTCTTCCCACTTGTAGAAGAACTCTTCTTACTCCCTTTCATTTTGCGCTTTATATTTTGAGTTTCTCATATAAGAAAAATTGTGACATTTAAACTTATAGGTATGGTTTATTTCACTGAACATCATAGCCTCAGGAGGCATGAATTTGCCTACAAATACCTCAGGCTTATCCCTTTTTAAGGTGTAGTAGTATTCCACTGTGTACAAATACTTCTTCTTTACCCACTCATCTGTGGCAGGGCATAGATGCTGCCTCCAAGATTTAGCTATTATGAAATGTGCGGCTATGAACAAGGGTGTACATAGACCTAATTTTTAGAGACTTTGTTGAACTGTGTTGCATTTCATTTTCTTGTCAAGCCCAAAAAAAGGCAGATCTAAAATCAGAATCTAAATGTGTTATTCATTTTTCAAGTGAGAAAGCTGAGACGTGGAGCCCAAGATCACACTGCTGTTGTGAGGCACAACTAGATCATGGCTCGGTGCCTCCTGATGCTGAGCAGAGGGTGTGCTGGGACCAGGGCGGTGACCACGCTAAAGGGCAAGCTTCCAACCATGTAGTGACCTGGCTATTAAATACAGCTATGATTTAAAGTTAAGTACATTATTTTATAATTAATTGTATTAAAACAGAAGTAATATACATGAGAAACGCAATGCTTGGTTGAGTTTTTTGTTGCTGTTGGTTTTTTTTTTTTTTTTTTTTTTTGGTTTGGTTTCTTGAGACAGAGTCTCGCCTTGAACTCACTGCGTAGCAAGGGCTGGTTCCAAACGCAGGCTGCCTCAGCCTCCCAAATGGTGGCACTGCAGGTAAGCTGCCACGCCCAGCATAAACTCAAAGCGTCTTAATGGCTGCCCTACCCTGCCTAGAAGGGAATGTGCTCCCAGGGCATGCATGATGGAGCAGTAGCCCCTACACACTTTACCCTTCACCTGCGTTCAGAAACACACAAAAGCATTTGGAAACTGGCTTCAGGGTCTTACACTACACAAATGGACAGGTGCTGTAAACTGAAGACTCTGCCCCACAAAGCCCATGATTAAACTCCCTCTTCTCAGAGATCCTCAGAAGTAGGGATGGCTTCAGGTCCTTACCCATACTGGGCTGTTCTGGGACGGGGGATTGGGGGACTCACCGCAGCTTTACGTTCTGCCCTGTGTAAGACTCATACGGCTTCTCCACATGGGTGAACTCAAAATCAAAGGCCTGGGACTGAGTGATCTCTCCGGGCCGAGCCAAGTCCTTCACCAGGGATACAAATTCATGGTGATTCCCGCGGTCATAATAGAGTTCTAGAAAGAGACAACAACTCTTCTATCACAGTCAGGCTCCACAGGACCTTGTGGATGCCCAAGCCAGAGGCTCCACCCTTCTAGAAGGACCCCCCGCCCCACTGTTCTGTTCCATCTTTGTTTCTGGGCTCCTTCTCTTTCCATCACACCCCCCTTACCATATTCCCCAGACAGTAGTCCTCCCCCTGCCCCCTTTCCACAGACTCTTTCACTTTTTTTTTTTTTTTTTTTTGGAGGGAGTGTCTCATGTTGCCCCGGCTGGCCTTGAACTGGGCTCCAGTGATGCTCCTGTTTCAGCCTCCTAAGCTGCTAGGACAAGTTGCTAGGACAACATATAGGTGTGGGCCACGATGCCTAGCTGACTCATCCTTTTTTGTATACTGAAATTCTGTGGCACAAAAAACACTCATTATAGTCCTCTCTAAGATATTGCTCCAGTAGCAATACAGTAACTTTGCCCTTTTCCCCCATAAAAGTAAGCATTTGGATAGTGGAGAAACAGCCTCACCCAGCCTCAGGGAGCAGCTCTGAGGGTTACACACAAGAAGGACCCAAAATCAAAAAGGGTCATCATCTTAATGTATCTAACTTCTAAAAGTTATTGCTTAACTGCATCATCCTTTAGCAGTCTTGTAAGACAGCTAGGTCATATCTTACTGCCCATTTAACAGAAGGAAACTGAGGCATGGCACAGCCATGGGACTGGCTCGGAGCCACAGCTGGCTGCAGGGCTGGGATTAGAGCAGAGCTCCTGTGAACGAGATCTGTCTATAACTGGCTATAATGAGACCTAGAGGAGGTGACACAGGTAAAACATTCAGCACAGTCACTAGCAGACAGCAAGTGATCAACACAGCCACTAGCTGCTGCTGCCACTAAGAGCGACAGGCAGGAGGCCAATCTGACACAGATGCTTTCACCTCACCTGCCTAGGGCAGTGGCCCTCAAACTCTGCGTGCACTAGCATCATCTGGAGATCTATTTTTGACTCCAGGTCTAGAGTGGGGTCCAAGAATGTACCCTTCCCACAAGTTCCGGGGGCGGGGCTGGGGGCACCACACTTTGAGAAACACTGCTCTAAATTCATCCTCTCCTGGAAATGCTTTTTCTTTGTGACAAGCTCATGCCATCTCTTGTCCTACTTTATGCAGTCTGCATTCAGTCATTTAGGGTTTGCCGTGTCTTTCTTTCCCAGTTTGGACTGATGATCCTCTGAAGATGAGACCCATGTCCCTGGCTTCTTGGAGGGGTCCTGTACCTGGGCTCACACTGGGCGAAATTCAGTTCGGAAGGTCATGAGATATGCCCACATGACAACTCAAGCCAGCACTCCTCAGGTATGCCCAGGCTTAAGTGCTAAGCTAGGCTACAACCTAGAGCCGCATTGATGAGCTAGGAATTGGAGCCCCAAGAGCACCCTTGATGCTTCTGTGGCTTGCTACTTGGGGAGAAAGAAGTAAGCCCACAGAGAGCAGTCTCTGGGACAACTGCAAACAAGGCTAGCGCTTGGCCTCTCCAGGGGCTGGACGCACATCTCTCTTAACATGGCCTGAGTACCAGGGCAGTTGAAAAAGTTGCATTTGCTCTGGATTCAGGCTGGGCAGCACTCTGAGCCTTGAGTATGATAGCAGACCCACTTCCGCAGGGTCCAATTGGTGCTCAGCTCTGCCCAGGGGAACAGCTGTCACCAGAAAGAAAACAAATACTTTAGAACATGCTTTTCAATTGTCCCACAAACTCTCGCTTATTCCTGGCCTAGGCGCTTCCTTTGACGTGGCCACTCCAGAGAGCCAGCCAGCATGGGCTAGGAGTGCAGCTCAGTGGCAGAGCCTTACACTGCATATGTGCAAGGTCCTGGGTTAACTCACGAAGGCGGCAGCAGCATGGATAACCCCACACGTTGATGCTGGCCCTGAGTTGCTCTGTGGCTGATTTACTCTGCTGACATACTTCGACCTTCTATTAGAAAAGGCGAATGCACCTTGGTTTAGTGCTGGCTCCCATGTGAACACCTAACTCGGCTGCCTCATTCCAGAAGGCAGAGGAAGGCGGAGAAAAGCTGCAGCGGCCATGAAAAATCCCAGAGTCAACGATACAGGAACAGAGAGATGGAAAAATACACAAACGGGCTCACACAGCGGAAGGCAATGTGAAAAATAAACAGAACAGAGAAGGTTCGAGAGTACTTGGCTGCCGGCACGGGGCACAGCAGCGGTCCTGCCGCACTGCCTGCCTGCTGCCGCTGCAGCGCCCAGGATAGGCGAAGCTCCTCCCTGCACAGCACCGTGTCCTCCCCGCTGCTCTTCCTGCCACAGTGCACGTCAGCTTCTACGTCTGAGACAATGGAAGCAGGCCTGTATGTGCTCTGTGTGGGGCTGCACTGGCCTTTTAAACTTACAACTTATAAACTGTTTGGAATGCTGCAAATACCGTGGGCCAAAGAGACAGAGATAGTAGCCCTATTTTGCTGCTTGCCAGGAAGGTTGGTTTTTATCTTGTGTAACCGTTTTTTCCCATTCTGATTTTACTGAAGCTAAGCAACATGGTACTTGTCACATTAAGGGAACTTCCTTAGTTTAATGCCTTGTGGCTCCATATTTAAGGAAATGTACTACTTGAGAGACACAAAGATGGCAGGGCGGGACTTTGCATCTTTTTCCGATCATCTTTCCTTAGCAGTCCATACTTGCTCTATGCAGCACTGACATGCCTTTGGAGAGCTGGAAAGTGTCTGCGTCAGTTCTTTCTCATCCTTCCCCCCTCCCTCCTTCCTGCGTCCCCCGTCTCTGTCCCTGGCCTGCTCGTTGGTCCGTGCTTGCAGCACATGTTCATGCTCCACCTGCAAAGCTGGTACATGTGCAGAGCATTTCAGTTCCTTTTCCACGCCCTGTCCCTGTGCTCCCTCCCACATCGCTCCATCTCTGGATCCCCTTCCCATTTGCTAAAAATCTCCCTGCTTCCTATATTGACGTTTCATTGTACCCTGTGTTTGCACTTCAGGTTTCTCCTATAAGAGACATCACACAGTATTTACACGTGTGTGTCTGATTTATTTCACTTACATGAAAGTCTCAAGGTGCGCCCATTTCCCTACACAGGACTCAAGCTTGTGCCTTTCTTTACAGCAGAGTAGTACTCCAGGGTGTAAAAATACCACATTTCCTTTATCCACTTATCTGTCGATGGCTGTCCTGCATAACTTAAAAGAAAGAATCTAAGAAGTCTGAGCCCCAAAGAGACCATGAATTTCCTCTACTCAGTCTTGAATCCTCAACCACCAAGGCCTTCAGAGACCACACTTTTCCAAAATAGAAAATTGGCAATGACTGGTTTAATTTTTATCTTTTGAAGGAGATGTCTCTGCCTTCAGTTGCCTTCTCAGCCCAAAAGAAGGAAATAACTGCTTCATTAGGATGTTTCACAGTAAGTCCTGACACCAACGGCCAAGAAATGAGTTGCCACGTGAGAGGGGATGCAGCCGGCTCTGCCTTCCCCACTGCTAGGACGGGGCCACACATCGTCCAGGGCCCATGCTGGCCTTGCAAGTGCTGCCACTCTGTCTGATTCTACCAGCCCCTTGCTGACTGGCAGCCTGGTCAGGATCCAAGTGTGAGATGGCCCATTCCCTGTCCTGGCTCCTGGCAAGCCCAAGGGAGCAGATACACCCTGCATCGCATGTCCCCAACTCGGCAACATGCAGCCTCCCTCTAACCAGTGGTTCTCAACCTGTAGGCTGTGACCCCGGTGGGAGTCGAGCGGTCAAAACACAGGAGTCGCCTAGAGCCATCCCAAATCATAACTGTAGCAAAATTACAGTTTTGAAGTAGCCACCAAAATTATTTTTTGGTTTGGGGTCACCACAACATGAGGAACTGTATTGTGCGGTCATGGCATTAGAAAGGTTGAGAACCACTGCTCTAAGCCTACTTGGCAATGTATCACGGAGGCCAGGATTAGTGGATTTCATCTCAACACACTTTTCATTCAGTATGCCAAAGGGTACTGAACGAAAACACCTTTGGAAATTCTGAAAGTACTGTGTTGATCAGTACTGCTGGCTCACTAAACCTTTTTAATGGTATAGACAAGTGCCTCTTTGGCTTTCAAGCAGAGGGATGTACAGGGCTTCTCTCCTCTACGAGTCTGACCTTCTAATTCTAATGGGTTTATTTAGCTGCAATTTAGTCACCAACGTAGCCCAAGCCTGCCTTGTCTTTTAAGATGTGTTCTCCAAAGGATTCCTGCTGGAAATGTTTTTTTGGATTTCTTTTTCTTTTCTTTTTACTTTCAATAATTTAGTTCTTCCTTCAGCACTCTTTATTGTATACTCTTTCTAAAACAGTGGACGGGCAGCAGCAGGTGGAATAATTGGACCTTCCAACTTATTATCCCATGGACCGTCCTAGCAATCCCTCTCTACACCCTGCTGGCACTGTAAGACAGAGCAAGCCACAGAAAAAGCTTGCTAGGTCCAGGAGGATACTAACGTTGTTCAAAAACTGACCAAAGGTAACAGAAACATACACAACCTAGCTAAATAGTAAGTTCTTACCGTACTCTCAAGGCTACATTCCAACTGTAACATCAGAGCCAAAAGGCCCATAGGTCCACCAGCTCCCATATTCTCACACAGAGATCACTCTCAACTTGGCAAAGGAATGTGATGAAAGAAACCCATGTGTCATGGTCTGTGTCTAGATGTCCCCACCCCAACCCCCCGGGCCTCATGCAGTCATGGGGTGGACTCCGAGAGTTTGTGACTGACTCATGATCCGCTGGGATTATGGCTGTGAGTACTGCACCGGCCTGGGGTGGAGAGCCTGACTGCAACGTAAGGGAGACAGACTTGTCCTCGGGTGCCATTACTCACATGGTGCTTTACCACTCTTACTCCTTGCCACTGCCATCAGTGGCTGTTCTGTGTCATGTGGCGCTCTGTCTTGGAGCCAGCCAAGTACAGACTGAAACCTCCACTGAACCGTGAGCTAAGTAAACCTTTCCTTCCTTCATTTGGGTATCAGGTATTTTGTCCCAGCCACAAGAGGACAATAACAAAGACGACATGGTTGGGCCTTGTGGTGAGCACTGTAATCCTAGCACTCTGGATGGGTGAGGCAGGAGGACTGCAAGTTTAATGCTTCCCTGGACAATGGCAAATTAGTGAGACCTTGCCTCAAAACCAGCAAAAAAGAAAAGGGATGGGGATACAGCTGACTGTGAATGGCTTCAGTCCCCAGCACTGGGGAAGAAGAAAAGGTGACAGCACTGGCATCAGCTTCAGCACTCTCTCAGCTACTCCCTCAGTGAGGGCGCGGTCCTGCTGGGTGCACACCAGTCACGGTTCATGAGAGTTCTCGGTAGCCTTGGGCTACAGGCACCAGTAGAAAGCCCAGCCAACTAATGGTCAGTAGAAAAGCAAATCTGCACACTCCCCCTTTACCTTCATATGTTCACCAAGGGGCCACTGTACATGCATGGCTACACCACACTGGGCAGCTTCTACCACCCAATGTGACTATCCTATGTCACCCGATGGGCCATCGAGCAGGACCACCAGTGGCTCAAGCCAACAGGAATGTGTTAAAATAACTAGCTTTTTGGAAGATGGGGGAAAAAATCCAGAGAATAGCTTCTGTGAAGTGTTAGATCTAACAAGCGTTTCCAGTTAGCAGATCCATTACAATGAGTAACTCCTGCTAGTGCATACTGCGGGGACAACTTACATACCCAAAAACAAATCCTGCTTGGGAAGAGGAAATGTTGAGGCCTGTCAGGAACACTCCAGCAAGCACTTGATGGAGGACAGTTGGAGAAGGCGTCACCAAGGAGGTGACGTTAGCTGGGCTCAAAGAATGACTAAGAGCATGTGTGGGCCAGCATACTGTTTAGGAAGACGTTAATATACAAAAGGAAGATACTGGGCAGGGAGATAGCTCAGCAGCATAAGCACCTGCCTGGCAAACCAAGGTCCTGAGTTTGATCCGTGGTACCAAAAAAAAGGAAGGTACCAAATTCTGGAAGAACAGTTGTTTTAAGGAAATGGCTAGGGTGAGGTGAATAGGAAAAGAGGAAGGAAAAACTTCTTCATGAAAGAGAATTTGCTTTGAGCCAATAGGGAATGGATAAGGACTTTATGAGGAGACAGACAGTTTTAGAAGGGCCTTTTACAAAATTCGTCCTTACAAGACATGATGTTAAGCAGGAAAGCAGAAAGCTCAAGCCAGAAGTTGCATAAGAAAGGGAGCAACACAGAATAAGACACTGATGCGGATTTGCAGATCTATGCAGAAAGTCTGTGTGATGGTTATGTGTATGTAATCCCAGCTGCTGGGAAGTCTGAGGCAGGAGGGTCACAAGTTCAAGCCCAGCCTGAAGAACTTGATGAGAACCTATCTCAGATTTCTTCAGAAAGGCTGAGGATATTGCTCAGTAATTGAGCCCTTGCTTGGAATGCACAAGGGGCTAGGCCAAACCCCCAGTGTGGGTGAGAAAAAGGTCTACGGTGGAGCTGCTGCACAGAACCAAAATCAGAAGCCACCTGAATGTGAGAAGACCCTAAGATGACGCCTGGATTTTAGGGCTGCACTGACATAGGTGACGTGGGCCACACCGGAGAAACAGGAGGCTGGGGTGGAGAAGAGTGGGGGGAGGATTGCAGACAGCCCCGTTTTGATGCATCACTGAGGCAGCTGGACTGTATCCTGGTGGACATGTCCAGCAGGTGGCTGGACAGACAGAGAAGGGACAGAAGTCCCACTTTCCCAAAACCCCCATTCCCCACCCAAAATCAGTGCCGAAAGAAGTCCAAGCTCAGTGATGCAACCCTCTCACCTTCTAGGTCAGCCATACTCAAACAGACCTTAGGACACATCGGAAGTTCCACCCACTTGATACACAAAGAATGCAATGAAGGAGAAAACCACAAGACCACAGCTTCAGCAAAGTCACCCAGCAGTCTCACTTCACTGCCCTGAGGTCTCATCAGAATGAATGTCTTCCATGTATGACACAATACTTCATGATGTGCTTCTGGGGGGAGCCAAGAGGATAAGACAAAAATAAGAGTCTAAGCAAAGTCGCCTTGTGTCCCAGTTTTAGGAATACAGATTTCCTTCATGTTAAACTTAATCATAAAGACTTTTCATATCTTATTTTTCATCAAGAAACATAGCCCCACAGGTCATAGTGTCATAGTCTGTAACCCCACCACCTGGGGAAGCTGAGGCAAGAAGAGTTGGGCATGTAGCTCAGTGCAAAGGCCTTGGGTTCAATTCCCAAATTTCTTGTAACAGCAACAACAAAGAAGATGAAAGAAAAAAAAGAAAGGCATCCCAAAACACACTAATAAGAAACGTGTCATCCATTAACCTGTGCATTATTCTACTTCTATTCTCTCATGCAATCATGGATAACTGAGAATGTAAGCACAAGCTGCAGTTCTGCGTGCAAAATCAGGCGTGACTGGGTCACATGACAGGAGCAAGCACTTACAAACCAGGAGCTAAAGTACGTATGAAAACCTTACTGGGCTCAGGCGAGAAGGGGTGTAACAGTAAATCAGTGACTACAATAAAACTTTTGAAATGAAAATATTGCTACATCAACTACTATCATTTTTATATAAGAACTCAATAAAGGTTCTGAGATGCGATCCCCTGATGTGCTCAAAATCATCAACAGGTGATTTTATTATCCTTGCTTTACACCCAAGAAACCTGAGGCCCATCAAGAGGCCAAACTTTCCCAAACTCTTCAGCCCAGAGTGACTAAGTCTAGGAAGAGTTAGCAGCAGTAGCAACAAAAGGTTTTAAGAAAATTCAGTAAAGATGACATCTTGGAATTAATGAGTTGCACAAAAGGCCAGGTGGGGCACATACACCTAACTGCCTCCCCCACCCCCTTTATTTAGACCACAGGGGTTCCCTTTAGAGCAGCTCATTTTATATTGCCTGGCTCTAGGAATATGCTACATACAGCAAAGTTCACTTGGGACTGACAAAATAGAACAGACTAAACATGCCTGTCCATCAGCATCATGGAGCCAAATTAACGTGGTAACCTTAAAACTCCTATCTGAAAATGCCAGTGCTCAGTAAGCAAGGGTTTTTCTCAGTTCTTTCATATACTACATGCGACATGAAATTCTTTTATCTCATGTAACCTGTCTGATTTTAACCTCTAGGGCCATAAAGTAATATAACCAGTTCTGTGGTTACCTATCTGGTGTGCCACTGACACTTGATTGGTACAGACTGGCAATAATGCTAAAAACCTGTGACAACAAAGCCCTACCAGCCCCTACGAGTGAACAACACTGCTGTTGAGAAAACCTATCACCTGGGCCAGAAGCAGACAGAAGGCATGAATCCTATTCTCCAACCGCTTTTCTAGTACAGTAACAAGGTTCTCACATGCTGCCCTTAAAATAGCGAAAGGTTCCTATAGGATCAGCCAGTCTTTAACTAGATTTCATTTTCTTAAGTATCAGAGGCATGAGCCGGGCGTGGTGGCGCACGCCTGTAATCCCAGCACCTGGGAGACTGAGGCAGGAGGATCGATGTGAGTTCGAAACCAGCCTGGGCTGCAAAAGTGAGCTTAAGGCAAGCCTGAACTACATAAGGAGACCCTGTCTCAAAAAGACAAAAAAAAAAAAAAAAAAAAGTATCAGAGGCAAAGAGGTTCAATGCTGAACAGCAGACCGCAGGTCAGGCTGCCAGGACTTCATCTGCTAGGATTGCTCCTACCTGTGTCTGTGTTTTCTGTCCCTACAAAAGGGAGAGAACAAAAGCTTTGCTGAACATTCAGGATATGATAAAGTTCTATAAGCATCCCAAGGAAGTCTCCAAAAACAGTGTCATACATACTGTGTGGGATACAGGACATAGATTCCCTGCTGGTGCCTGTAGCCCACTAAGCATTTATTGAGAACCTATTCTTGACCTCATGCCAAAAAATGGTTAATTTTAGAAATTCCTGGGAGTTCTGGTAAAGTACAGTCTTCAAACAATCTCAGAATTGGAAATAACTAATCTGTCAAGCAGCTGCCAAATTTCCTTTATTGTTAATACCTCTTGTTGTCTAGGTGCAATGAGAAGGAACGGTGTTTCTAAACTGTTATGGAGCGCTGAGAAACACTGATCATTTATATGGCTTTAGAAACAAACTTCTTTAAGGAGAACATTAGACGGCTGGAGACTAGTATTCTACTATGGTTTAAGAAATGCAGTTTAGGTAGGCAGGCTGAATGAGACAGACGATTGCAGGCCTTCTTTTAAAACCAAGTACTGGATAGGCAATTCAGATCTGAGGAGATAAAGACAACGGGTGAGCTCTTCCAGGGCTCTTCCACATGCATCTAAGAAGAGGCGTGGGTGTGGGCGCGGCTTAACTCTGGATCTGACAGCTGTAAATGACCAGATATGGGAAAGCTGGTGGGGCAGCTCGGTTTCTGCTAACAAATCCACCTGCAGGCCATCGCTGGAGCACTCTGCTCAGAAATCCTAGGGGCAAGAAGCAGAGCTCCAAGCACGCACAGGACACAACGAGGATGTCCAGGGTCCAGGTGTCCCTCCAATCAGTCAATCAATTGCACACTAGGGCGCTTCCTCCCGCCCTGCCTGTCCCCACCTTTCTAACAGTGAGTGCGAAGTCACTTTTGGCAGGAAAGATGGTAAGGCAGGGGAGTCGCCCATGGGCGGTATTTGAGGCTTGAACCCCAGGCCTCGGACTGCGGTTGACAAGAGACACTGATTAACCTGGCTGGAGCTGGGCCCTCCTGCTCCGTTCTCCCTTCCTTGCTCAGGCCCCGGGTAGGTGAATGCTACAGGGGGAGGGGAGGTCCTGGGGGTCGACTCACCAATCTGACCGATGAATTCGATCTTGATGCCCTGGTGCTCTAGGCGCTTGTTGGGGTTCTTAAGCGCGAGGCTCACCTTCCCGGAGACAGTCTCCCCGTCGTAGAAGAGGAAATACTTCTCCTTTTTCCCGTCCTCAGTCTTGTGTTCCGCTCGCTTCCTACTCTCCGCATCGTTCAACAGGATCTCTACCTCCACGCTCTGCCCGAAGCCGAAGAAACTCATCGCTCCGCCGGGCCCGGCCGGGCTCCCCGAGGTCGGCTCCCGCCTGCGCGGGCTGCCTAGGGAAGGAGGACGAGGGCCCTGCGGGAGCGCGCTCGGCCGCTGCACCACAGCTGGGCTCGGCCTACGGGAGCGGGCGGGGGGCGACGGGGAAGCCTGCTGCACGGGGAAGGGAGGGCAGGGCAGGGTAGGGCAGGACCGGTAGGCTGCCGCGTCCCCAGCAGCGCTTCACCTAGGAGCGACGCGCCGCACCTCGCCAGTCCAGAGCACCTGGCGGCAGCTAGCGGAAGAAGATCAACCGTGCAACTCTAGAGGGGGCAACGGCGCAGAGCCTGAGTCCGCCTTCCGCAGCTCACCGGGTGGGGTCTAGCGCCTAGCAGCAGGGAGAACAACCCAGGTTCCCACTGCGCACCGCACAGAGGTGTTCGGCCGCTCAGGGGGGAAGGGGGAGGCGAGCTCCAGCCGGATACGCTAGAGACGCCCCGCGCATGCGCGCGACTCTCCCACTATCCCCCCGGTACGGGGTGTGCTCATTGCGCATGTGCAGCGGGAGAAAGGCAGACGGTCCCTCAGTTGACATGGTATCGCTAGCTTCTTTCCAGTACAACTTGGGCCCAGACGTTCCGTTAAATACAAAGTAATGCAGAAACGTTCTGAAGATGCTTTCCCTTATCGTTTTGGCCCTGTAAAACTGAGCTGCCATCCATAATTAAATATATACAGCTTCTGGGAGCTGCGTGACTCGGTGAAGATAGGCCTTTGACACGCGCGCGAAAGAGCTTCACAGGGGGCAAAGGTGACAGTTATGATAGGCAGCATCCCGTTTGAAATTATCTTTAGATGTCTTCTCGTTAATGAAAAAGAGGCGGGAATGAAGTTTCAAGGTCTAAACAAAACCCTGGGCCCCCACTTCGCGAGTATGCAACAGATTTTTACCACCCCCCACGGAACGTCACACAACCTCTACCCTTTGCTCCGCCCTTACTCATTGCGCATGCGGCGGCGGACCACCTACCTGATTGGTGAAGAGAATGACCTGTTCTGCACGCTGATTGGTCGATTGGAAACTTTGTAAGCTGTGATTGGTCTGCAAGAACGTCTCGGAGCGCGCGCGGGAGCGAGCTTTCAAAGTTGAGCACTGCGGTGGCAAGCTGGTACCTCGGAAATCATGGTGGCGCTGCGGGGCCTTGCTAGCGGCCTACAGCCTTGGTGCCCGCTGGACCTCAACCCCGGTGAGGAGACGCTGTCGCCACTCCCGGAGGGCAGGCTGGGGTGCTCTGCCTCCCCAACGGTGCCTCAGCCCGGGCTAGGTTGAGGGAGGGGAGCTGCTGGTGTAGTGCAGGATCCCGGGCTCGCGCCGCTCCTGGTTCGTGGTCGGAAGGAAAACAGCTAAGTTGGCTAGTCTCCATGCTTGAGTCTTTCCTCTTACTGTGCAGGTCACCATAGACCTAGAAGTTTTAATCAATTGTGGTGGAATTAATTCTGAAATATTTCTTTAGTGAGACTTCTTTGACTTCCTGTTCGTAGGTCTTACTAGAACACATACATCCTCCCAAGAATGGAGCGAGCTAGTGGCATCAGCCAGGCCACAAACGCAGGTGTCCATACTTTTCGCCCTCCTTTCCACCCGCACAGGTTGTACTGCCTCCCAAATCCAAGCCAGCGTAGGCAACCTGAGTAGTTGCACAAGTATTTTAGCTGTTCTGGGTGCTAACTTCCTGCCGAGAAAAGTGTTGTGACTGAAAGCACGCAGATTACTTTAGGAGGACTGCAGAAGTGGACAGCTAACTCCTTGCAAGTTTGACAGTAGCGCCCTATGCAAAACCAGAACAAGAAATTAGGTAACTTATGCTCCTATGGTGTTGATAATGAGTATTAAAACGTTACCGGAAATACAATAAGGTAGTTAGTTATATTCTTCGTGTCTTCTGTCAGGCGGCATTTGCGTATCTTTGGAAGGAATGTTATACAGTCACTTGAGTCACGGACCTGATCAGGGACAAGCTCAAGTGACAGGTGCTGCAAATGTTTTATTATAAAGAGGATGAATCTAGTGCACTGTCAGGTTTTTCATTTGTTGAGTACTATTCTCAATTTTAGGTTAGTTGGTTGGCTGATTGATTGATTGATTGATTGATTTTTCTGGTACTGGGATAGAACTTGAGGCTTTGCACTTGCCAGGCAGGTGCTTAAGTTATTGACTATATTCCCAGCTGTTAGTCCTAATTTTAGATGTGGGAGAATAAAAATGAAACACTGACAGCAGATAGTGATTAGAGAAGTATGGTAAGGCCTAGAGTTAAGAGAGCTTGGCAGGGAGTCCAACGTTCTTCCCAGTGGTGGTAGTGCTTGAGATTTCTGTGTGAGTCAGGCCGGTCTCCTCCAGTGTAAGTCTCTTGAGGGAAATGGTATGTGTTTTATAGCATGATCCATTAGTGTCCAAGGGCCCAGGAAAGCACTCTACACTCTATTTGGATTTACTAAGTTGATTATGAGATTTTTCACAGAAATGCATGTGAAGCTATCATTGATTGATCTCCTTTGTAGAATTTGTGAAAAAAAGTTGTAGTGTGTGAAGGTTGTAACTCCCTGAAGTTGTTCATCTGAAAAATGTTTGTTTCTTGGTTTTTTAGACAGTTGAGCTAATAGCAAATTGCCAGTTATGATTGGGGAAAAAAGGAGATGGTTTTTACATTTTCTGTTTTTAGTTATACTTCGTGTATCTTGATATTATTAAGTGTGAACTGTGGCTTTTCTGAAATATATGTGAAGTCTAAAGGTGATTAGTTTTTGTTTTTTTTCTGAGGCAGCATCTTATGATATAATTTGGGCTGAACTGACCCTCTACATAGACCAGGCTTGTCTCTAATACTGTGATCCTCCTACCTGAGCCTCCTGAGTGCAGGAGTTGCAGGTGTGCACTTGCCGTCCCCAGCTTAAAGGTGATGGGCTCTTAAGGGGTTTTGAGCACTTGTTAATGTCGTCACCTTTTTCTCCAGAATGGGTGGAAACAGTCTGGGAACTGGACTTCACAGAGACTGAGCCCTTGGATCCTAGTGCAGAAGCCCAGATCGTCGACACTGGGTTGAGTGCCTTCACCAAACTCTATGAAAGCCTTCTCCCCTTCACCACTGAAGAACATGGATGTTCAGAGGTAAAGAAAAAGCAGTGAAGCTAGCCATGTTTAGGGGTTAAGTAGATGATGAAAGTCATTATTAGGATCTAATTGTAGCTGTGTTTAGCACATAGTTCAAGAGGACAAGAAAGAAGAGGAGCATAAAGAGTGTGGTTTGTTGGACTGTCTTATTTAATAAATATCTTGTGTTTATCTTTGTAATTTTGAATAATAATTTTTTTTAAGTTTGATCTTTTGTTTTAGTCTTTTGAAGATGGTAATCACTTAGCATTAGTTTATCATTAGGAGCCAGAGCAGCAGACTGGTCTATTACCCATTTTCTGGCACTAGGAATCAGATGTCAGGCTTTGCACATGACAAGTGTGTGTACTGCTGCTGAGTTCTATTTCCAGGTCTTGTTTCTCTAAATAAATGCTTGCAGAAATCAAACAGGATTTTTGCATTTCTTTTTAATGGTAAATCAGGTTTCATGATTTACTCTCTTCCTCCAGAGCGTTTGGACTTTCTTCATTGAGAATAGTATTCCCCATACTACACTGATGGCCTTATTCTATCACTTTGTGCAAATAGTGCATAAGAAAAATGCCAGCGTGCAGCATCGAGAGTATGGCCTTCATGCTGCTGGACTTTATTTTTTGCTTCTAGAAATACCAGGTATGTATATATTTGGTCCTCTGTGTCAGTGGGCTCCACATCTGCCTGTTCAGCCAACTGTAGACAGATCATACTCTAAAAGTGGTCCACGTTACTGATGTGTGCTGTGAGTTTAGGATTGCTGCTGCACTGAGCACGCCCAGAATGGTTTTCATTATGCCCCTAAATACCAGACCAAGCATCTCCTTACATAGAATTAGTTGTTGGAAATAATCTAGAGCTGACTTGGAGGTTGTGTGAAGGTTATTTACAAACATTGGCAAGAAGACACTGGAATGGACTCTACCGAAAACCACTGTTCTTCTTCCTCGTTGTACACTTGTCAACATTTCTATGGCTGGGCAGTGAAAAAGTCCCTTGTCTCTATGTCCTAAATCTGACAAAGAAAGTATAGAACATAGAAATGGAACTGGAAAACTATGAGTTCTTAGAGTCAGGAAAGTGACAGGGCTGGTCAGTTTGGTGCTTGGTGCTGTTTACATGAATACATTTGTAGTAAATATTAGCAGCTTACTCTGTACAGTTTGGGAACCTGTGAAAAGATGTTCAGAATCTTGGAAACTGACACGAGTTATTGTCAGTGCTCCCACAATGCCTTTTGCAATAAGTTTCTAGGAACTTAATTGCACGTATTGGTTGTACCCAGGCTCTCTCATAGAAAGATAGTAGTTTTAGAAATTAAATTTTTGAGGGCCAGCCTGGTAACTCAGCAGACTAAAGTGCCTACTTAGGCAGAGCACAGTGGCTGGGGCTCAATCCCCAGGGCCACTGAGACCACTTGGGAGGCTGAAAACAGGAGAATCACTATGAGTCCTATCTACATAGCGAGACCCTATAGGCCCTGTCTTAAATACAGGGAAAATGAAAAAAAAAAAAAAAAAAGAAACCACATTTTTAATTAAATTTTTACTCCTCCTCCCTGGCCCAGTGTGCTTCCTTCTGATGAAGGTTGACGCTCAGGCCAGAGCAGGAGGTGGCTGTTAGAAAATGTGTGGACCACTTGCATCAAGCAATTTTCTGGGCAGTGACCTTCTGTGTCTAAATGTTTCTGTATTATGATTTAGGTGCTCTTAATTTTTTTTTTTTTTTTTTCTTGTTTCAGAACTTTTGTTTGTTTATTTTTATGGCCAGCTCAGCCTGCCCTGAGGGCAGGGCTGGTGCAGCATGTGGTGCCGAGGATTGAACCACAGTCCCTGCAGCCGCCCAAGCTTTCCTAAGCAGGCACTTTAGACCACTGAGCCATCTCTCCGGGCCCCTGAGGTGCTCTTAATTCTTAATACTTGGAGTTTATAAGATCATTTTGGCTATATTGAGGCATTTGCATTTGCATAGAATTTCAGATCTGCATGTGAGCTTCTTCAGAGACAGAGACAGCCAGGCAGCCAGCTGGATTTTGACAAGGAGGGCATGGAATCTAAATCAGTTTAGGTTAACTTTTTGGGTGTCTGGATTTTGTGGCTGTCCTCTACATAGTGTGATACTTCACAGCTGCTAGTGGCTTAACTTGATCCTTTTGAGACTGTTTTAAGAACTTTAAGGTAGTTTTAAGGTAGCTTTTATCCCATATTTTGTTTAGCCTTATTGCTAATGTGTTTTTCCTATAAGATCTTTACTGAATGCTTTGGAGGTTTAAATCTTTTCACTCAGATGTGCCTGTGTGAATTGTGAAAATAGTTCTCTTCTGGTTTCTTGGAAATGGTTCTTTTCTTACTGTGATATGGTTTTACTCCATACATTCATAGCTGCTATTTGGCTTGATACAAATTTCTAGCCTCTTTTTTGTACTTGCGTTCCTTTAGTACCTCAAATATTCCAATTTCTCCTGACCTCCTGGCTCAGATTTCTCAATTGAGCAAGACCTTCATAATCAGCTTTAATCATTATTTCTCTGCTATTGTGTAGAAATTGCCTACTGATATATGTGTGTGTGTGTGTATATATATCTATATAATCTCATACACACACACACACACACACACACTGAGACAATGTAGCTTTATTCTTTGATTCATTTTTTTTTAGGATTTTCTTATACCACATGTCATGTGGCATCCTACAATTTTTGTTCAGTTTTCTAGTTTCTTACCAGTGGGAGGACAAGTGTAAAACCAATTACTGTGCTGTGGTTGCATGCTGAAATCTGATTGTCCATTTGTTTAATTTATGCAGACCCATGCTCTAAGACATGTCCCCAGCTAGTCTGAGCTAGAAGTTACTGTCTTCCTGTCTCCACCTCCCAGAATGCTCTGAGTAGAGGATGTATCACCATACTCACTTTTTATTGCTTATATTTAATTTAATACTGTTGCTCACCCTTAAGGCAGATGTTGAAAGGATGTTTTTATTAAGAAATCATTGTTACTCAAAATTACTAAAAATCCTGCTTCTGCTCTTTTTTTTTGTTTGTTTTAGAGTTTTTATCTGTTGTTAATGTACATTATTGCAAGACAACTTACTCTGCTTATTCTTTGTTCTTTCTGATTAGGGAGTGTAGCCAATCAGGTATTCCACCCAGTCATGTTTGACAAGTGCATTCAGATCCTGAAGAACAGCTGGCCTCAGCAATCTAACCTGAATAGAAAAAGAAAAAAAGAACAGCCACGCAACTCTCCGGTTAATTCAAGGGGAGCCAGAAAGAGAGGAAAGCCACGCAGGAGAGATGACTCTGAGGTGAGAAGTAAGGGGAATAATAAAACGTACACCAATGCAGAATTTTAATTTTTTTAAGGATATCATTTTGTATGCTGTGATTATAACCAGATGGTCCTGCTCTCGTTGCTATCTGGTAGGACCTGCAGGCTTTCTAGCCTCCTTGCTAGACTTGTTCCTAGCTGTGCTTGGCACTGTGCTCACTGGCACATTTGCCATAGTATTGTCCTTAGAGCAGCTGAAGTGTCCCGAAGTTCACATCTCTTAACATACCAGAATAGCATGATTCCCACAGTCTTGTACAACAAGGTTACAGAGCAGACAGTTACTGACATTAAAAATTGTTAGAAATACAGGATTCTCCTTAACAAAGAGAACACAGAGGTAAGAGTTACTGTAGTGATCCTACAGTATAGTCCAGTGGCCCAGGGGCTAGAGTGGTGAAGGAGCCTGGTCAAGGTCTTGTCACCTCAGCAATTGAGCTGCTGCCTGAAGTTCAACTGGGCATAACTTAAACCAAGTAAACCTTGATGTTATTGTATGGTCACCTGTATAACCTGGACTTTTCATACAGATGGACGAAATTATAGAAGAAGAAGAAGAAGAAGAAGATGATGAAGAGAATATTTATTTTTCTGCCCAGGACCTTCGTCAAATTCGAAATGCTATCTTTGACCTTTTGAAGAATTTTTTAAGGCTTCTACCCAAATTTTCCCTCAGAGAAAAGCCACACTGTGTTCAGACTTGTATCCAGGTGAGTGAACTAGGGCCCACCCCAAGGGGCCTTGCTAATAACTCTTCCCAAGTAAGAAACATCAGGCCTTTCTTTGATGTCTGTTTTCCAGGTCTTTGTTGCATTAACTAATTTTGAGCCAGTTCTTCATGAATTTCATGTTACACAAGCCAGGTAAACCATTCAACAGTCTAAGGTTTCCATTTAAATATTGTAGAATAGTTTTTGCTTGAATAGAAATGTGCCGTTTTATTCTCATTGGCATAAAGGCAGAATTTATTCACTCTAATTGAGCTTATCTTAGAAGCCCTGTGAACTGGCTATAGTCCAGGCTAAAGCAAGAAGACTAAAACAGGAGGATCACTTGAGTCTAGAAGGTAAACTATCTATTTTAATGTGTTTGATAAAGGGTCTCAGTACAAAGCTTGGACCCATAGTGACCCTCCTGTTTTTAGCCTCCTCAGGGTTGGGATTCCAGGCATGTGCCACCACACCTTGTCTCAGTGGCCAGCTCAGCATGCCTGGGGGTGGGACTGGTGCAGTGTGTGGTACCAGGGATCAAACCCCAGACCTGTGCTTGCCTAAGCAGACACTTAGTCTGCTGAGCTCTCTTGCTGGCCCAAGTCTAGAAGTTTAAAGCCAGTATAGGCACCAGTAAGGCTGCATCTCAAAAAGTAGTAGCAATAGATAAAGCTTGCATGGTTAAAAAATGCTCCTAATAAAATCATCCCTAGTAATGACTGTTGTGCTTTATTTTCTCTAGAACCCTTAGCCAAGCAAAATACATACCAGAACTGGCCTACTATGGATTATATTTGCTGTGCTCCCCAATTCACGGAGAAGGAGATAAGGTAAGAGAGAAGGATCTGATTTAGTTGTAGTTGAAACAGGCAGACCACACAATGGAAAGATGAGAAAATACTTGGAGTTTCTTCATATTAGCAGTTTTCTTTTGCAACATTTTGGTTCCTTACAGTCAGCCACAGATAAGAAGCATAAGTATGATGCTGAGAGTATTTTGAAAGACTGAATTCACAGAATTCTTATTATAGTATACTTGTTCTGCTTCTATTAGTAATTTAGTTGGTATCATTATGCTACTTAAATTTTACCATAGGGAAGAACACAGCATACACTATAGCTTTCGGTACTGTCTATGGAACTTTTTTTAACTAATTGATTTTTTTATGCATTTAGTACAGGATCTACAGGGTCTCACTACGTAGATTGGACTCATAGTGGTTCTCCTGTTTTCAGCCTCCCAAGCACTGGGATTACAGGTGGCACCACCACGCCCAGTCTCAATGGTCATCTCAGCATACCACAGGGGTGGGGCCGGCACAGCACTCCCCGGATTGAACTGCAGCCACTGCGCTCTGCCTAAGCAGGAGCCTTAGTCCACTAAACTATCTGACCAGCCCTTGTCTATGGAATTTTAGTGTGTATCATCTGGATAAATAGCAACTACTGGAATGCCATTTTATTTTACTGTCATTTTTAGGACTTTGTGTAATTTGTATAGTAAAAGTTAGTGTCGCTATTTCTATTTGCCATCCAGTCTTTACTACCAGGTTCATATCCAGTATACTTGGGATGGCAGCAAATGGTTAGATTTCAGACTCCACCCTTCCATGGTTCTAGTGTGGATTCGGAAGAATAGAGAAGCCGCTAAGGTTACTGTTACAGGAAGTCATCCAGCTATTCTAAAAAACAAAACCACAAGGCTTTGAAATTTTCAGGTTTTCCGTGGCAATTTATGAGTGCTTTGATGTATTTGTATTAGTTTAGCTGATACTGTACAAAATTTTCGTGCTTTATTCCTAGTTAGCATTGATATCTAAATGTTGCCCCCAAAATTACCTTAATATTATGACTACAGTAAACATTGGAGCTTAGGAGATTCATGCATGAGAGTATTTCTCAACTTAGATGTGCTTGAATAACAAAGCTTTGGAGAAGATGGTGGGCTGGGGTGTTGTAGCTGTGGGTGGCTGCCACAGTTAATTTGCAGGAGCACTCAGGGTTAAGAGGCAGGTTTGGTGTGCAGAGGGCACTGCACACGTGTTTCTCACTTACACCTCCACTGTTTCCCATCGCTGTTCCTTTGTGCGTTACACAACCACACGCGAGCCTGTTTGGCACCTCCCCACTTAGCAGTCTCCTCAAGCCCTGCACCACTGTGCACTTGTGCGGCCAACTCTACGGTCACTCTCCCAGGTGTCATCCTTCCAATTGGTTTGAGGTACATTGTACATCTGCTTGTTTGATATCTACTCTTTTTAAATTTAGAACCTTGTAGTTGCCTGTGATTCTTGCTTTGAGTGAAACCTAGTAAGTTTTGATTTTTTGTTTGTGAAAAATAACCTCTGATTTTGTGCTACAATCCAAAAGCTCTTACTGTAAGTACAGGAGAACAGTTTTTCTATTTCTCCATAACTCAGTGTTGCTCTTTTACAATATGAAACACATGTATGTGGGACATTGAGACTGAAGAGGAAGGAAGTACCAAAGATCTGCAGAAGAAAAATTGAGGAAGAGAGAAATGTGAGCAGGTTGGAGAAGAAAAGGCTGTGTTAGGAAAAGCCAAGATAGAAAAGACGTCTCCTTCTTATCAGCTATTCATAGTACGGACATGGTAGAAGTTGAAGAAACGAAACTTAAGAAATGCCAGGGGGCTGGGGAGATAGCTCCAAGGCACAAGCGCCTGCTGGGCAAGTGCAAGGTTGTGAGTTTGAACCCCGGTCCTAACAACAACAAAAAAAAAAGAAATGCCAATAGTGGTCTATGATTATAGTAATTCTGTAGATTGTGTTGACAAAGTTGACATCTAACAAGCTGTCCTGTAATCAGAGTGAGGAAAAAGTTATTATGAAATATTTATGCACCTTTTGGACTAAACATTATGAAACTCATTGTTATTCAAAACAAGGGAGTTTTTTTAAAAGCCACTTACGATTTAGATTAGGTCTAAGAGATCAAATAATTGAACGGTGCAGGATAGTAAAATGCTGGCCAGGACACCGGCCACTGATATCTGAACCCTTTATGCTTAGTGAGTAGGCATTTTATAGAAATTATTCCACCCACAGGAAAAAGCAAAGGCCGACACCACAGCGTAAAGTGTTACACAGGAAAAGCCAGTGATGCCAAGAAAATTCTGAACGACACCAAATACTGCTCTCCAGATTGTGGCCTTGCTTTTATATTGAATGTCTTACAATATACCATACACAGAAATGTTATTGAAAAAATTAGATAAAATTGTCATTTTTATACTTCATGATATAATATTATATAAAGACTAACCAAAAAGCATGTACTTTTGGTCATCTTATACTTAAATAATTGGACTGGTAAGTGAGTAAGTGAAATTACATATGCCAAATGCTAAGTGAAGTGCTTGTTTCAAAAATGTTCAGCATTTTATAATTTACTAAATGTAATTTCTGTGTGCTTAAAATATGGAGATGCAATCCACAGAAATATTTTTACTTTCATCTCATTTTTAACATTTGACAAGATGAAACAAGAATTTCCTATTCTTTTAATTAGGAAAGTTAGGGATCCTTAGTTTTAACTACATCCTTACTTGACTCTGGATAACCAGGTCCCCTGGGGAGTTTCTTTTGGTACCTATTAAGTGGAAGCTGTGCACTATTTATTGAAGGACTTAGAAGTTCAAGACAGTCTGGCTACATGACAGAAGTAGCATATTTTGATTTTAGTAAATGTTTTATTTATCAGATGAATACAATAGCCAGCTGAATTAATTATATAAGAAACCACTTTGTAAACTTCAAGTAATATGTAAGTGTGAGTTGCCTCTCAATTCTAGGTTATATGCAGAGAATTGGGAGAAAAACTAGATAGTATTCTATAACCAGTTCTATCATACATTATGCATTTCTTTGGTACCTAATTACTCAAGAAATGCACCCCTAGTTTTCAGCCAGAAATTCTGTTAGCCTTGCCTGTCCTCAGGCGACTGAAAGTGAATTATTCTATTCTGTATCACTGTCTTTGAGGTCATTAGATTTTCTTACATACATAAATCGATGTTTTCTTTTGTCTTCTAGGTTATTGGTTGTATTTTCCATCAAATCTTAAATGTGTTATTGATGTTAGAAGTGGGTGAAGGATCCCATCACGCCCCTCTCGCTATTACTTCACAAGTCATCAGTCATAAAAACCAGGCAGTTCAGTTCATCAGGTGAAGCACACAGATCTTCAGTGTTTGCTGTCTGTCACATTGCCTCAGTCTTCTGGGCCCCTCACCTAGCTAGATTTCTGGCACTCGTGGAGTTGACAGGTCTGGCAGGATGGCACTTTCTCGCATCACTGTGGTCTCCTTATGGTCCAGGTCACCGTGATGGTAGACCCTCTGTCAGGGCATTATTAAAAGGATAGAACACCTGCAGGTCTCAGGCCAGAGCCAGCCTCTGGTTCGAGTCCATGCAGCCTGTGCAGAAGACAGTTGCCTCATTTTCCTGCACTCTCTGCATAAGTCAGTGATGGGGAACCATTTAGAGAGCTATTGCCAGCTACGACACAAAGCTCGCTCGCTTACTGCAGGGTGCCAGCTGCAGTGAAGCCTGAATAGTGAGATTTCAGTCTAGAGAACAGTCTCTACATTCGCATCTTTTGTCCTAAAATCACAGTAACACGTGTTGTACACTCACTCCACTAGCTTAGGCATTCACCTCCAGCGGGGAGAAAAATCTGTGCCCCTAACCCTTTCTTTCCTCTTGTAGTTTTCTTTGCACCTGTCTCTTTGCCTTTGTTCTTTCTTATTTTTCTAATCTCCTCCTCCTATAGCAAGAATTTCCTGGAGGAAAGAAGTAAATTGCTTTCACTCCCTCAGCAATAAATGATGCCACTACATTTCCCCCATGAGTCACTCAGCTCCACGCAGAAAGTCCTGTGTCTACTGTACTGGGACAGGGGCTTGCTGTGTCCTCAGCTACCCTTTCTCTCCCTCCCTGAGTCTTGGGCATCCAGTGCAGAGGGCAGAGAAGCGCAGTGAGTATGTACCCAGGCGGGTGGACCTCCCTGCTGCTGTGCATTGTGGAGCTGGACACGGGTGCTTGGTGTCTTCCCATCACGGAGCTCATGTTTTGCTGAGGTTCTTTCACACATTGGACAAGTGAATACATCAGGTGGAAGCACGTCACTTTGGTTTCTTCGTGAGGGCTCCTCGTATCGCCCCTTGCAGTCACATTCATGCAATTGTACAGAGGAAGTTAATGCTAAAAATGGATCAAATCTGGACAATTTGATAAACTCGTAGAGTTTGGAGAAGTACTGTTACAAACGCATTGAAGTAGCAGCATTTCTCTAAAATGCCACGAGGTGGTACTGCATCTTAGTGTGCTGTTACATTTACCTGAAACGATGTATTTACTTAGAGGTGTTTGGTTGGTTTGTCTACTTTAAGGTGGTTTGGTCTAGGGAGGTGCTCCGCCCTGGTGAGCTGTATCACCAACCCTTTTGTTTTTAAACAAATGTTTGATGTTATGTATTTATTATTTGGTGCAGGATCTCAGTACACAGCTTAGACTTGTATTGATCCTCCTGTCTCAGCCTGCTCAGTGCTGTGATTACATACGTGCACCACCTGGGATTCCAGGGCCAGCATGCATACAATACTGGGGATCACATCTGGATCCTTGCACTTGCCAAGCAGGCACTCAGACTATTCAGCTATCTCTCAGGCCCCACCAGTTCTTTTTTTCTTTATGAAAGGTGGTCTTACTAAGTTGTCCATGCTGGGCTCACACTTCAAATCCTCTTGCCTCAGCCTTCCCGGAGTGCTGAGATTATAGCACTGGCCACTATGCCCAGCTGTGTTTTATGTCTTAATAACTAGTCAGAATAGCTGCACGAAAATGCATTTTTGTTCTTCCCTGACTTGACTGCTCAACAACAGCTCCCTAAAATTCAGAGGAAGTGCCCAACAGGCTTCCTACTCCAGTATCGTGTGCCTGCACCTGTGCGCTACTTCCTTTTTTAATAATTTTTAGTTGAGAATCAGGTAAGGCTCTGCCCCTGGCAGTGCTGTGCCACCACGCCCCCTGCTCCCGTGCTCTCCTCTAGTGCCTCAGGTTTGTTTTACTGTAGCAACTCTTACACTGTGTGGGTAGATTTGTTTTAATCCTGGAATTTTTAAGACCCAGGAGCAGTGGGTTTTGAGGAAGAGTCAAGCAAAACTCCTATTTTGTTGTGATAATGGGTAGACTTAACTCTAGACACATGTTTTTCTTTTAAATAGCTTGCTTGTGGATGAGCTAAAGGAACGGATATTTCCAGTTCTTCGCATTCTACTGCAGCACATCTGTGCCAAGGTACCATTTGCTTTAATCATGATAGTGATAATGTGCTAGTTGTGGCAGACGAAGAAAAGCGGGCTTGCTGTTGGCAGTGTGTCTGTCATCACTGAAAAGCTTTACTTAATACTGAATGTTCTTCTAAATGAAATACTCTTTCAAAACAAACTTTACTTGAAAAATATTAAACAGCAAGAGAGAATTGTGTGCTGAGTCACCCCTGCACACTCATCTTCATCTCGGCCAGCTGAACCGTTCAGTCCTTCCCCACACACGTTGTGCTCTGGGCTGTCTTCTTAAGTAGATCCCATTGTATCCTTTCATTGATAATGTTTTAGTCTATGTCTCTAAAGAATAAATAACATAAGCAGAAGGTATTAATACTGCTAAATGATACATAATAATTGAGTTAATGTTTGAATTTTTATGAGTATCTTCTAAATTCACATAACTGCTTCATGATTCTGTATTTGAACCCTGTAGAGCCTGAAGTTGTATGTTAAATTTTTATGTGTGCTTTTCTGCAGAGGAGTTTATAGTTCATCTCTAAAGCCCAAAATGTCTTGATCACTGTAAGGTGTAAAGGTTAATCTGGTCAGGGCCGAGGAGGTAGCTCAGTGGAATGAGTGCATGCCAGGTAAGCATAAGGTCCTGAGTTCAATCCTTGGTATGAAGAAAAAAAAAAAAAAAGATTAAACCGGTTGTACGCACTAGTTTCTAGCTTATGTAACAGTTGTACTGAGTACAGTTATGGGCTGCACAACTTCTGTATTTTGTGTTTCAGGTGACAGATAGAGCAGAGTATCGGACCTCTGCAGCTCAGTCCCTTGTCCACCTGCTCAGTAAACTTCCTGGTGCGGAATATGCTACGTTCATCTCTTGGCTTTACAAATACTCCCGAAGTTCCAAGGTAGGCGCTGAGCTGTGTGAAATCCTCTGTCCCGTCTCTGTTGGAGGACAGGCAGATCAGAAGCAGAGAGTTTGTCTGGTTCCTGTTCCTATCTCATGATGATTCTCATGATTTGCTTTGCCAGATTGCCCACCGGGTTTTTACTCTCGATGTTGTCTTAGCTCTCTTAGAGCTGCCTGAAAGAGAGGTGGATGGCACTCTCTCCTTGGAGCACCAGAAGTTCCTAAGGCACAAATTCTTGGTGCAGGAGATTATGTTTGACCGTTGTTTGGACAAGGCACCTACTGTGCGCAGCAAGGCACTGTCCAGCTTTGCCCACTGTCTGGAGCTGTCTGTTCACAGCACATCAGAGAGCATATTGGAGCTGCTCGTTAGCAGTAAGTAGTAGAAGACAGTGCAGTAGTTGCCTGGCATGTGCAGGCCCTGCTTTGACCCTCAACACACCAGTACTGAGATGCAGACTGCAAGGATTATTCTCTGCTTCTTTGCTACAACAGAAATAATGGGTGTGGCTCAGTGGTCATGGCGATTCTGCAGTATCCGTGGCTTTTCCTACCCCTTGTTACTCATTTGGAGCCCTGGACTCAGTACATCACTATGTGCTGTCACTGGGCTCAAATTTGTGATGGGGGTTATAGGCTTTTACTACCATAGCCATCTTTTGATGTGACTAGTTTTTGTATTTATAAATCATTTTCAGTAGCTTTTACAGTCTAATGACTTTTTTTTTTATAACAAGGATCAAATCCAGGCTTTGTTCTGCCAAGCATGTGCTCAGATGCTGAGCTGTACCTCTAAATTTTTGTTGTTGTTGTTGTTGCTGCTGTTTAGGCAAGTTTTCCTCCATAAGCTGGGCTGGCCTCCCACTCATAGGTCTTCTAGCTCGGCCTTTTAAGTAGGGTCACCTCATAGATTTGAAAGGCCGAAGGAGTGTTCCAGTGTTGGCGGGGGTCTGTCTGCCTTTGTAGCCACTTTGCACCATTAGGCGTTGGCTGAACCAAGCCTGCCATCCCCACTGAGTGCGTGTCAGGGGCAGCAGCATCTGTTGCAGCGTGGAATCTGTGCTTCTTCATTAGGTCTAAGTATATTGATTTAAATTGCCCCTGTGGCTATTTATTCATCATTTGTGGTTCTTTTTCCTTCCTGACTCTTTGCATATTTTCAGATCCTACAGTTTCAGAAACAGGAATTCATCCTGGTACTTTATCAGGAACCTCATCAGGTAACAGATGAGTATTTTTTCAATATTGCATAATTGTCTTTTAAAGGCTTGTTAGATGTTTGAAATGTTTTTCTCTCTGTTCATTTACCTATGTTAATGTTGTACTTCCTCATGAACAAGAATAAATTCATCTCAACAATAATGTAATATCTTGATAGCATGCTGTACTTACATGTACTATGCAAAGTATAACAGGTTTTTACCTTCCTTTCAGCATTTTCCTGTCAGAAGCAGACCTTTAACCCTTCTGAACCAGCAAAGGAGAGCAATAGAGATAGCAGTGGCCACACAGTTAGGTCTAGAGGTATGTCAGACTTTATCACCACCAGATGAGTAATGCCTTTGGATTTCTGAGATTGTAAACAGAGTCTAAAAACTTCAGATTTTATTTTCTAACAAACATACCTCCTTGGTGGGTATAGTGATGCCTGCTGTAATCTCATTACACAGGACACTGAGGTAGGAGGGTTGCTGTGAGTTCATGACTAAACTAAGATACATCTGGAGTGCAAGACCAGTCTAAACTATAAATAAGACCTTGTCTCAGAAGAAAACAAAGAAAATCACCCTTAATTTATTCTTTTTAATGTATTTCTTCTAGTAGTCTCATCAAAAATCATTTGATCATAGACGTGGAGGTTTATCTCTGTACTCTTGAATTTTATTCCATTGACCTAGTGTCTTGTTTGTGTCCTGATGCCCCATTAGGTTGATTACCATTGTAATAGAAAATCACTCAGTTTTTCCTCAGTCATCATATAACTTCTTCTTCAGTGGGAATAAATTCCAGTTTAAAGAAAACACAAAAATAGGGACCAGGGAGATAGCTCTGTGGCATAAGTGCCTGCCTGGCAAAAAAAAAAAAAAAAAAAAAAAAAAAAAAAAAAAAAAAAAAAAAAAAAAAAAAAAAAAAAAAAAAAAAAAAAAAAAAAAAAAAAAAAAAAAAAAAAAAAAAAAAAAAAAAAAAAAAAAAAAAAAAAAAAAAAAAAAAAAAAAAAAAAAAAGAAAACAGATTAACAAGAAAAGGAAGTTAGTTCCATGCAGTGCATATCACCAGATTAACAAGAAACAGATTAACAAGAAATAAGAAACAAGAACAGATTAACAAGAAAAGGAAATTCCATGCAGTGCATATCACCAGAAAAGCCTGAATGTGAAGTAACTCAAAGCAGTGGCCTAAACCACACTTCTCTAGAATCTTTAACAAAGAAGAATTAAATCATAGAAGCATAACTGGGAAAAGTCATGTTTAGGGAGGGGTTGTTTTAGACTCCCAAGGGCAGGAACTGGAAAGTAAATGTGTGGAAGGCAACTGCCAGAGGATTCCTCTAGTGCTCCCCTGGGTAAGGTTCTGTGAGAGAACAGTTTACTGTCTTTCTGCGGAACAGAAAAACTGGAGGCTGAAGAGAGCATTTCCTCTGTTCAGGACTGCTTAATGGCCTTCAGCCCAAAAAATGGTTTTTCTTTGAAAGGGGCATGTTTTGGAGTAACATTCTTATTATAGTTTGTGTCTAGTTGTCCTTCCAAAACCTTCCGCAGTCATTGGAGTGGCTTCTGGAATTTGCGATCTGTTCTTGATCCAATACTGAATTGCAGGTGTGAGTGCTGTCCCCTTGCCCTGCTTGGTAATCTGCATTACAGTGTAAGGAGGGGAGAGACTAGCTAGCTGCCTGAGCTGCTGCCACTCCAGCTGCTCTTTTGTTCTCTGTCAAGAAAGGCTGCCAGGCCAGCGAGATGGCTCAGTGGTCTAAAGCGCCTGTGGAGGAAACTTAAGGCAAGCGCTGCGACCACTCCTGGATCCCTAGCACCACATGTTGTGTACCCCTGCCCCAGGGCGGGCTGAGCCAGCCATAACACAAACAAATAAATGAGGTTTAAGAGAAATAAATATTAAAAAAAAAAATCTTAAAAAAAAAAAGGCTGCCCTCTGCCAGGTGCCATCTGCCTTGGAGCCAGCTGAGTATTGACTGAAAACTCGATTAACTGTGAGGTAAATAATAATATAAACCTTTCTTTCCTTAATTTTGGATGTTTTGTCCTAGCAACGAGAGAAAAGTAACCAAAACAATTCTGTTTTCCTTTAATAAGTTTTGAAGTTAAGAACTATAGGTTCTGTATATTGCTTTTAAAAATGTTTCAAAATTGATGAGCTTTTCTGAGTCCTTTATATTTCTACATAAAACTTTAGCTGTCAGGTTCTACAAAAAAGAAAAAAAATGGGCCTGTTAGATAGCTCAGCAGACTGAACGACTGGGAACCTGCTTAGACAAGCTCAGGGTGGTGGTAAAGGGAACCAGAGAAGCATCTTACATTTTGGTACGAATTGATAGACAGATGTCAAGAGTATTACCATCCTCACATGCTGAGTACTCTAACCTGTGAACACCTGATGTCTGTTGATTTGCTCAGGTTTTTAATTTGTTTCAGTTACACTCTTTGCCTTTTTTATTAGTCCATGTTTGCAGTACAGAATGATCCTGACGTTGTGATGGCTGTACAGGACACATCTTAATTCTTTTTACTTCCTCTTCTGCTGCCTTCCTGCCTCCTTCCTTTCCTATCTAGATCTGTTTCCCATTGGCACAAGGGCTGTCTCCCTGTTGCCTATTATCCAGTCTATCCTTTAAATCATTTCTACTTTAAGAGTTTCTCTTTTTTTGTAGTTACTTATTTTGTGAGACAGTCCTACTGTGTAATTCAGGCTGGCCTTGAACTCACTATGTAACGGTGCAGGCCTCAAACCTCTACAGGCCTGTCTCAACCTCTTAAACACTGGGATGTCAGTTTCTCCTGTAAGAAAAACCAGGTGATATTTAAGGTGTGTGCTTTGTTTTCATGTGAACAAGTCTTGATTTTTAATCCAAAGTGTTGTATTCATTTTGATTCTATTATAGATGAAATTTCTTTCAAGTTCATTTTGAATTGCTTAGTTTTTACAAATGATTTTTGTTGACTGATCTTGTAGTTTGCAAAATTACTAAGTCTAGCTCCATTAGTTTTTAATTGCTCCTTCTATATTCCTTTGTAGAAAGTCAACAGTGAATAGCAGTAGTTTTATTTTTCCCTTTCTAGTCTGAATGGCTTTTGTTTCTTTTTCTTACCTTTCTACTCTCACTAGAGTCTTCTGTATAATACTGAGCGTAGGTGGCAGGAGCAAACATCTTCCCTTGTTTTGGTACCAAGGGAGGCTTTTGGTTGTCACCATTAAGTTTGATGTTAGCTGTGCAGTTTTTTGTTTTTTTGTTTTTTTTTTGTTTTTTTTTTTTTTTTTTTTTTTTTTTTTTTTTTTTTTTTTTTTTTTTCTTGTTTCAAAACTTTTGTTTGTTTATTGACTTATGTTTATGGCCGGCTCAGCCTGCCCTAAGGGCAGGGCTGGCGCAGCACGTGGTGCTGGGGATCGAACCACAGTCCCTGAAGCCACCTAAGCTTTCCTAAGCAGGTGCTTTAGACCACTGAGCCATCCTGCTGGGCCCTGCTGTGAAGTTTTTAAAGGTATTCTTTATCAGTGTGAAGAAGTTTCCTTTTCTTCAAATTTTGTTGAATGTTTTCACCATGAAAGGGGATTATGTTTTGCATATGCCTTTTCTGCATCTAGTGAGATGGTTGTGTTTCTGTCTTTCATTCTATTGCTATGGCATTTTCAGTGACTGATTTTCACATGTAGACTCAACACTTTATTTCAGGGGCAAATTCTAAACATGGTGTATAACCCTCTTTGTATTATGTTTGATTCGATTTGGTGGTAGTTCATTGAGAATGTTGGCATATATATTCATAAGGGGTATTCGTTTTCCTGTTTTGTTTTTTTCTTAAGGTGTCCTTAATTTTGCTATCATGGTAATATTGACACAATATTATAAGATGAAAAGTGTATTCTCTTCATTTTTTAAAAAGTCTGTGACGGGGCAAGGGACATAACAGCAGAAGTGCCAACCGTGTAAGCACCTGTCTGGCAAGCCCAAGGTCCTGAGTTGCAGTCTCCTGAGTCGGTGCTCACTTTTGGTGGTGTTCTCCTGTAAAAATCTTTGACTTTATGTGTATGATAGGAGGATGTTTGATACCAGCTTCTTTTGGAGCCTTCTTTGTGCTGTGTCTTTCTAGAAATTTGTCCGTTTCATGTAAGTTACCTAATTTCATGGCATAAAATTGACTTGATGTCTCCTCTTTTGTTCCTGATTTTAGCATTTACTTTTTATTTTCTTTCTTTGGAAAATGGTATTTGTTAGTTTCCATCTTTTCAGAAAGCCTGCTTTTGGGTTTCTTGTTTTTCTCAGTTGCTTTCCATCCTCTCATTTTTCAAGGGGATTTCGTAAGAGCAGCTTCCAGATTAGGTTGGAGGCCCTGAGCTGCTCCATTCCTCCCGAGGCCTTTCATGCAGCTGCTGTGTCCTAACAGCAGCAATGCCTCATTTCCTTTCCACACCCCGGTTTTCTCACAAGTGCAGAGTTTTACTGTGGTCCCACATATATGAAATTTAACAGAAAGAGATGTGAATCCATCTGGATTTTACTAGCTTGGCACTAAGGAGTTTACAAAATAATGTAAAGCAATACTATTTTTGGTATTTATTGTTTTGGAAGATGTAATTTCTTTTTTTTCTTTTTTGTATTATGGCCAACTCAGCCTGCCCTTGGGGTGGGGCTGGCGCAGCATGTGATGCCAGGAATCGAAACATGGTCCCTGCGGTTACCTAAGCTTTCCTAAAAATAGGCACTTCATACCACTGAACCATCTTGCCTACCCCTGTAGTTATTTTTCATTATTAGAAATTAGTGTAATATGTCTTGCTATTTTAAAGTGAATTAATAAATGTTTTTTCAATTCTCAGTTTAAATTTCTAATTCATATCAAATATCATAATCAACACTTAAAGAGATGTAGTCTTTGCTAATATGTGTATAAAGAGTCCGTACAGTGGCGAGTTCGAGGCTGTGTCATAGATCGTCAATCAGATCTTCCAAACAACTCAGTGGGTTAGATATTCCTATTTGTGGCTAAAGAAAAAAGAAGAACTAAATAATTTATTCAAACTGTTAACGCACAGAGCCAGATTTAAAGTGAAATTTTTAGTATTTGAAAACTAATGCTTTTTACACTAGGCACTTAATTATTCAGATTTTCATTTTCAACATCTTCACACGGTGACTTCTTAGAATTTAAAACAGGCTGCCGAGTGAGTCTTTCAGAAGAGTGTGTGTTCGCGGCATTGGGTGCTGAGATGCTAGCTGCCCTCTGCTCTTCCTTAGACCACAGTGATTCTCGACATTCCCCCAACAGAGCGATGCGTCATGACGATGCTGAGGAGGAGAGCGCAGGACGAGAAGACCAACGTCAGGAGGTCTGCCCTCCAGGTGGGAGCGCACACACTCTCCCAAGGGCACCCTTTAAGCGCTGAAACCCTGGAAATGCTTTTTAATCCCAAGTCCTTATTCATTTGGCCTTATGTACACTTAATTTGCCTTTACTAGTTGGCCTTAGTGCTGTTACATATACATTGTACAGATGAACTGAAAACTTTCTTTTTTCAAGCTTTCCTGTTGGGATGCTGACTTTTAAGAATCACAGACTTGGAAATGGAATTCGATTTGTTTAGATTCTTAATCTGGGGACCCCGAATGCATTTTGGTAGCTTTGTGGAATTGGTCAGAAATATTTGATGACAGATTTTCTCTGGAGAAAGGCCTTAGCTTTCATCTGATTCCAAAATGCATGCTGTTGCAGGGAGGAGTATGGCCCACAGCCCCTAGTATGCTAAGAACCACGGGCTTGCGGTGTGCGGTGGTCCGCTTTGTCTTCCAGTACATGTGCTCTCTAGTCACTGCTTCCTGCTGTATGTATGCCTTTAGGTGTTAGTGAGTATTCTGAAGCATTGTGACATCTTGGCTCTGGAGGAAGACCTTTCAATTCTGCGGGACCACTGTCGGGATCCTGCAGTGTCTGTCCGGAAGCAGGCTCTACAGTCTCTTACTGAACTTCTTACGGTGAGCGACAAGGTGCTTTGTGTCTATTGCATGGCATCCTATACCAAAAATAATTCTGGGGCCAACGGTGTAGCTGAAGACTAGAGTGTGTGTAAATTAATCACTTTCCATTGCTGTGACAAGTATCTGAGAAAAGCACCTTAGGGGCCCGGCAGGATGGCTCAGTGGTCTAAAGTGCCTGTAGGCGGCTGCAGAGACCGTGGTTCAATTCCCCAGCACCACATGCTGCACCATCCCTGCCCTCAGGGCAGGCTGAGCTGGCCATATAAATAAATAAATAAATTAAATAAACAAACAAACAAACAAACAAAAGTTAAAAAAAAAAAAAAGAAAGAAAGAAAAAGAAAAGCACCTTAAAGATGATAAGGCTTATTAGGGCTCATGGTTCCAGAGGTTTTAGTACGTGGTCAGCCACGGTTGCTGTGTTTATGTTCATTGTTTGTGGCTTTTATGGTGGAAGTGTATACCACAGGAAAACTGCATACCTCATCACCGCCAAGAAGGAAGCAAGGAAGAACCGTGGAGGTGGAGTGGCACAGGCTCGCGCCTCTGTGTGGAGCTCCCCCCTGCTTTCGTTTCTTCTAGTTCCCAGGCTACTAGATGGCTCTGCCCATGTGCAGGGTGGTGTCCCACCTCAGTTCACTTTCTCACATGCCAAATAGCGCTGGAAACACCCTCACAAACACAGCCACAGAGTGTGATTTACTCATTTTCTAGGTGTTTCGCATTCCTCACAAGTACAATGAACCATCATAGTCAAAATGAACACTACAGCATCATTTGCATGCAAAGGCCCCTGAGTTCAGTCCCAGCACCCAAAGGAAAAACAAATGTAAATTCTGCATAGTACATGATTACCTGCTGCTAGATGTTCAGCTAACCATTACAGACTTCCACACCCACTGTAGTACTGTACAGTGTAAGAGAGCAGTGCTCTCAATGCATGTAATAGATCATACTTCCTAGGAAGTGTAAGTAGGACTGAGTGCTGAGGAAGCAGTGCTAATGCCTGTGCTTGATGTCATCCAAGTTCTAGAGATCAACAGGAATTCTAAAATGAGTGTGGTAAAGCTCAAGTCCCGGGTTAACGTTTGCACAGGATGGATACTTGTGTGTGGGGAGTAGTGCCAAAAGAAATGGTGCACCAGCACTACACATAACTTACCTGTGCCAACAAAATAGCTGTTGAAGCATTTAAAACGCATATTTATTCCCCTATTTCATGATAGACAACACTAAGCAATGTCTGTTTTCACTTTCCTTCAACATGCTACTTCTTTGGGATAAGTCTTACTTGTTCTTCGTTTTGGATGACCTGACCAAAAATGTACTAATTTGCATTTTTGTAATAATGAAATGTGTTTAATGTACAAGTTTAAATTTCAGTATTCACAGATGTATGATAACCTAGAGATTGGCTTTGTTCTTGTATTTTTTAATATATTTATTATTATTGTTTCATGCTATTTGCGTTCATAGTTCCTAGGATGTTTTTGGTTGGATTTTTTGAAGAGCTTTGGTAGTAGTGTGGTGTTAGGGATCACACCCAAGGCTTCAGGCAGGTGAAGTCCTCTAGACCTATAGGTGTGATAATTTTAGCATGTCTTTCAAAATGCTTGTAACTACCTCACTGACTAATATTGAGACATTTTTGTGTTTCACTTGTGTTCAGACCTTTGATTTCCAATTCTCAGGCCCAGCCCAGGTGTGTGCCAGTTCAGAAAGCCTGGCTGTCGGGGGCCATCCCCTCGGTGACGGACTGCGAGAGCACCGCACAGGAGAAGGCCCTGGAGTGCTTGGACCAGCTCTTGCTGCAGAACATCAAGCACCACAGTCAGTTTCATGAAGGAGACGACGGCCAGGTGCTTGCATGGGCGCTCCTCACCCTCCTCACTACCGAATGCCAGGAACTGAGGTGCGTCAGCCACATGATAAAGGCCTGTGGCTTCTTTATACTGAATCTTTCCATTGGTCTTGAAAAGTGAGCTTTCCCCATCACTTGGTGTCTGTGTATACTCAGTCCCAGTTTCTCCTTCCCTGGCCCACTTCATGTCTCTGCACTTCTGTGATGACTGCGCTGTGGCACCCATGATCGCTTCCTTTGCTTCCTTACACTGCTTTCCCCCCGTAGGCTGCTTTCTTCATACGCAGCACAGAGCACTGGCAGGTGGGACAAACCCCTATCCCCTGTGCCCTGTCCTGAGGACCAAGTTCTGTGAAAGGTACTTCACAGTAACTTGCTTGTGCCAGTTAAAACTTTCTGTACCATTTTATTGGATCATGGGCTTGATAGCATTTATTTACTGCATCCTTCCAAATAGTGATCATCTGGGCTATCTTGGCCACTGTTTTCTTTTTCTTACATTTTGTTATACAAGAGACATTTCTCTACTTCTACATATAGTTTTTTTTTTTTTTTCCTACATATAGTTTTGAAGGAATTATACTATAACAGAAAGAGTAACAGATTCAGCGTTATAAAGTATGTCCTGAGGGCCCTGAAAAGCCACTTTGCTCTATGGCAGCATTTCCTCATTTGCAAGGGCAGCCAGATAAGATTCTATGATCTCTCAAGATCTTTTTGTTGTGAAAACTGGCTGAAAGTGCATTCAATCATCAACCTTTGTTCATATTGACTGTTTCTGAGGTTTTAGAAGGGAAGCGTTTAGCTTGAAGCAGAGTTGAATTTTTTCCACTTTTTCAGAGAATGCCACGTCATGCACACTCGCATATTAATCCTTCTTGGTAAAGTGATAAGAGGCAGGAGCCATTTTTCACAAGATATAATCTGGTATACCTCATGAGCCACTGTTGGGGAATTTCTTTCTTTTATTTTAAGCTGCTTTATTAAAGTATACTACATGTAAAAAAGTAAGCAAACCAAAAAGTTAATAAATAGTACCCCAAAAAAACCATCCGTGGACTGAGGTGATCTGCTTCAGTCACAAGACAGACATAGCTGGCCCCGGAAGTGTCCTCATACCGTTCCAGTCAGTAGCCTTCCCTTCCCTCACACACAGGTGCTGCTGGGATCGCAGCATCCCACGCTGCTTTCCTGTACTCTTCAACCACTTTTGTTTAATTGCCTTCTATAAATGGAGTTTTGTGGCATGTGTGCTTCTGTGAGCGTGGGCTGACCCCGCCAGGCATGAGGTGAGCTCTACAGGTTGTGGGCTGTGCGGTTGCAGCCAACTCGTCGTTATTGCTATGGGTGCATGCAGGCGCACAGGCACAGAATGGATGAGCCACTGTCTGGAGTCACGTTGCTGGAAAAGTAGCGAGCTCCTGGTGGTTGCCTGTTGTGTGCAAGTGTGCTCATGTTCATGTATGTAATGTGTACATCTATTGGGTTTATACTTATACTAAGAGAATATTGTGCCATACAGGTTTTCTTGTTGTTTTTTTTGTGGATTGCTCTGTCTGCCCTAGGGGTGGGGCTGGTGTGGAATGTCACGCAGGGGGCTGCATGCTTACCTGAGCTTGCCTAAGCAGGTACTTTGGACTGCTGAGCTACCTCCCTGGCCCTGTTGCATATATTCTTATTCACCTGAGATATTACTGATGCATTCCTCTAGAGGTAACATTAATTTGCTTTGTCACTAGCAATATACAAGGGTTTCAGTTGCACCCTATCTTGGCCAGTATTTCGTTTTCTCTTTCTTTAACCCTTTTAACCAATACATAGTGTCATTTCGTGGGGGCTTTCAATTCTCTTCTATGTTGGCTAGTGATCTTGCGCCATCCTTCTGTATGTGGGGTAGCATTGAGATATTAACATTTGTAAATTGTTTGTTTCTCTTCTTCTGGATTTTCCTTTTACCTTCTTGTTTTTTATTTCTGGCACTGAGTTTAAGGCCTTTCACATGCTACACACGCTATGTCAAATCCAGCTCCTAAAGGGTGTGGAGCCTTCTGTTGTTTTTGTGCTTTTGTGCTTTTTGTTTGTTTTCTTTTGCTGTGCTGGATATAAACCCTAAATAGTGTCTTTCACTAAGCTCACTTTGTCAATGGCTTCTTTTATAGTCAGTGTATTTTTTAAAAAAATTAACTTTATGTAAATGTGCTACATAATCTGGAAATTTGCTGTAGCGTTTGTCGTTCCTATTCGGGGTTGGACCTGTGGCTTCTCTGCCATTTACTTGTGCAACACCCCTGTTTAGGGATCAAATTTGACTTTTTCTAAATGTAAGGCCCAGTAAGAATTTAAAAGTCCATCCTTCATTCACTGCTTTATAATGACCTCTGACAAGGTCTTCACAGTTCTAGTGTGCAAGTCTCTATATTTAAATCTACATTCGTCCGTCGTTGTGTCCAGTCAGACGTAATCATCGGGTTTTGTTAGGCTCTCGGGCCATCTGAGTGTTCTGAGTTCTTTTGCCCCCCACCCCCAAGTTCTCAGTGCTACTCTCTTTTTTCTTGCCTGCCTTTCTTTTCTTTCTTTTGACTTGCTTTCTTCCCTCTTTCCTGCCTATCTCCTTCCCTGGTCTTTCCCTCCCTCCTTTCTGTAGGGCTAGGAATTTTAGCTGGGGCTTCATGCATGACAGACAAGCACTCTGCTCTATGTCCCCAGCCCTTTGGCTTTCATAATTTGTACATAACACACTGTTAAATCGATTTACCGAGTTATTGTCATTGTGGTATTTATACCTAGAGTTAGTCATAGATACTAGTAAGCTGGATAAAAAGGGAAAACTTAGTTTTCAGAAAGCTTAACAAGAAACACCAGGTTTTACCAAAATTTGCCAGAAGAAAAGAGAAGGCGCAGGTGGACAGTATGAAGTGGGTGGCACAGCTGCAGGCATGCTGCAGATGTGTGAACCGCAGAATATAGCAGTTCTTTGTATGAAAGCAGCATGGTTCTCTGGTCTTTTAATACTGCTTTAATTAATGTAGTTCTCTTGTGCTCGCTTCGACCCCAGACACTCATATAACCCTTCGTGCCAGTAAGTAACTGGTACGTGTTCTCTCACAGTCCTGGAGGCTTGAGTCTAGGTTGAAGCCCTGGCAGCCTCAGTTTCTCTTGACACCAGCGTGCCTTCTTGTGGCTTCACGGGATCTGTCCCCTATGCCCACATCCTCTTGTCCCCACATGTGCTCTGATCAGGACAGCTGGCAGACTGGCCTGGAGCCCACTAGCACCCTTCACTTTAACTTCTCTTCTTTATAGGCCCTGTCCGCGGGGCTGTTCAGGGCTATTCAGGTTATTCAGCTTAGGGGCTTTCAGAGGTGGTTTCTTTGTTTGCTTGTGTGTTTGTTTCTGAGAGTAGCCCAGGCGGGCCTCAAACTCACTGCATAGCTCAGGCTGCCTCAAGCTTGAGGCAGCTCGCCTTAGCCTCCCAAATGCCAGGACTGCAGGCACGTGTCAGTGTGCCCAGGGTTCTGGGGTCAACACAGCATGAGTACCAGGGATCAAACCAGGGTCCTTGCTCCTGCCGGGCAGGCACTTAGACCACCGGGTTATCTCCCCAGGCCCCACATTTTCTTTTTAACACTAAGCCTAAGCAAACATGCTAACACATTGTAGCAGCTCATTACCATTCATGTGAACAGTGATTGTCAGTACTTGTGGCGTATATGTCCCCTCCAAAGCTCACGTTGACATCTAATAGCCAGTGTAACTGTATCAGGATGTAGGGTGATTAGACCATGAGGGCTCCACCCTGGAGGATTAGTGGCTTTCATGAGGTGCCCTCTTCTGCCAGGGAGTGTCCAGGTCTCCCCTTCTGCAGAAAATGTAGCGTACAGGGAGAACCTTGAGAGCGCAGAGCAGTCCATGCAGACGCCGGCCGGGCTGCTGCCTCCATCTTGGGCTCGCCAAGCTGTGGTGCTGTGCGCAGTGCATTCCTGTTCTATGTGAATGCCTCGTCTCAGGCAGCGTGTTACAGAGGAGCCCACCCAGTGAAAGGCCAAGGCTGCACTAAAAATTAAAGCACAAAAGACAAATTGGAAAAACTATAATGTGACAAAGAGTAGTGCCCTATATTTACGAGGTACATTTAAGCTTTTAAACATTTTTTACAGTAAAAGACACAGTGCCATCGGTCCTCCTCCAAGTACTGCCCTTGCTGCTGTGCATGCATTCATCTGTCGTTCTTGCCACTCGGAACAGTTGTTCACGACCTCTTCCTGTGTCAGCTGGTAGAAGGCAGGCTCATAGGACACCAGAGTCTTTATGCTGTGTTCCCTGGGCCAGCACTGAGCAGTTCTTTCCTAAAGTCAGTATGACCACAGAAGGTAAACATTTTCAATCAAATGAGGATGTCAAGGTGACCGTGACAGCTCAGTGAACAAGGACTCTTGGAGCTGCTTCAGAAAGTTGGAAGGAGTGGGCTCCAGGAGGCCCCTCCTGCCTGCTGGCCCTGTGACAAATCAAGGGGGAAGAATGACCAGACAAGTCAACCAGGAACAAGGGATGTGTTTTGAAAGGGGCTAATGGCAAGTGTCTTGTTGTGATAAATCTTTTCACTGTACTTGTGATTGTACCTTATACTGTCATTTTATAAATCCATAAGAAAAAGATGAACTTGAGAGAAAAATTGAAAAGCAGTTTGTGAAACCGGAAATAGAAATGAGCAGTAAACAAAGACATATACTAAATATGATCTAAACTTCTCTAATGGCCAAAGAGGTTGAAATTAGAATAATAAATTTAAGTTTGACAGAATGAGAGACTTGACATTTTACACTCTAGCCAAGTATTGCTAAGAACTTGAGAAAAGGAATGATTTTACTTACTTGGTTAGAGTAGGAATTTTGAAAGCCTGGCAGAATACGTCTCCAGGTAAATCACGACTCAGTGTGGGCCATCCTAAAAATGTGCCCCTTTCCCCTTGCCCCACGCAGCAGCCCCCAGGCTCTCTTCAGTCCTGCCCTGCTCCCCTATACCCAGCGACCTTCCCTCCCATGGGGCCTCAGGGTGCTCCCTAAGCGTCCCCTGTCCTGTCTTTCCCCATCTTTGCCTCCCATTTCCCCACGAGCTCTTTGCCAGCAGCTGCAGCCTGTTGCGCACGTGTGGCTCCGTCTCGTGCAGCTGCGTGTGGAGCATGGCTCCCCTGCCTCTCTCCATAAAACGTTCTTTCAGCCTCTTCTGCCTGTGTGCTCTTCCTCACCTTTCCCGTGCATACCTGTGTCCTTCCCACCGTACCTTGATCGGGAATGCGTGTTAACGTCTGGAATTAAGGGGCACCTCATGTTCTAGGGGCATCATCCTCTTTAGGCTTCCTCCCCTTCAGGCACCGTAAGCCACTCATGATGAGTAGAAGATAGGTGTTACTTAATGGAGAAAGTTCTGGAAGAGGGTAACATGTATAAAGTAGGGCAAGGGAACATCAAAAATAAAATAATTCAAAGGCAAGTTAGAAAAGCATAGAAGAATTAATAGTATGACAACTAGAGCTTGCTAGTTTTTCTTTCCTCCTTAAAGTAGGCTTTGGGGTCACATGCCCAAACTGCAGCAGAAGTCAGGGCCAGGAGTGTGGAGAAGACTTGGGAGAGCCGTGGCCAGGCCTAGGCCGGGGCAGTGAATGTGGGCTCGTGAAGGCTGGCCCTCTAGTTGTACTGAGCTGCTTCACACTCTGGTTCTCCTGTGATAGCACACTGGGGTTTTCCAAAAGCCACAGGATGATGTTAGAAGAGGCGGAGTACAGGAGCAGGTCTGAGGATCCCCCATCTTCTGACTCACCTAGGTCTTAGAAAGCGACAAAGGTCTACAACACTCTTTTTATGAAGTTCTTTGTGGAAAAGACTTTCAGTAAAGCTGCTGTTTGTGTTAAAATATTTGTTGTTTTTAAGTGGATTAAATGTTAAGTATTTCTTCTTAACTTTATTTACTTATGTTATGGCTGGCTCAGCCTGCCCTATGGGTGGGGCTGGTGCAGCATGTGGTGCCGAGGATTGAACCTCGGTTGGCCCCTGTATTTGCCTAAGCTGGCACCTTAAACCAGTGAGCTATCTCACTGGCCTTAAATGTTTTTTTTTTTTTTTTTTTAGAAATTTTTATTTTATTTATTTATTTATTTATTTATTTATTTATTTATTTTCTTGTTTCAGAACCTTCGTTTGTTTATTCACTCATTTTTATGGCCGGCTCAGCCGGTCCCGAGGGCAGGGCTGGCGCAGCATGTGGTGCCGGGGATCGAACCGCGGTCCCTGAAGCCACCCAAGCTTTCCCAAGCAGGTGCTTTAGACCACTAAGCCATCCCGCCGGGCCCCTCACTTGCCTTAAATGTTAAGTATTTTTAAAGTATTCCTTGATTTAAATTTTAAACATAGCTGGGTGAGGTGGTACATGCCTATAATCCCAGCAGTTGGGAGGCTGAGGCAGGAGGATCCGAGTTCAAGACCAGCCTGGGCTGCAAATGTGAGCTCAAGGCCAGCCTGAACTGCATAGCAAGATCCTGTCTCAAAAAAAGACCAAAAAAAAAAAAAAGAAACATAGTGAACTTTGGTAGGTGTAATCCACAAAAACAGAATGTCACTGGAGTGGTCAGTAATTGCAAAGAATTCCGTGTTAGGGATGTAGTGTCATGGTAGAACACTTACCTAATGTGCTCAAGGCCCAGCATTTCCAAACAAAGGAACAAAACGGAATTATTATTATTTTTCTTTTTTATGCCTGGCTCAGCCTGCCCTGGGGGTGGGACTGGCACAGCATGTGGTACCAGGGATCAAACCACGGTCCCTGCAGCCACCTAAGCTTTCCTAAGCAGGTGCTTTAGACCGCTGAACCATCCCACTGGCCCCCAGAACAGGAATTTAAAGAAGGTCTGATAGGAAAAAGATGTGAAACACCATGCTGAAGTAGAAAATCAGGTTTTAAAAGTACAATTGAGATCAGTGAGCTTGAAAGAATGAAGAGTTTCATCAACATTTGTAGACTAACTGTATATTGAGCTCTTTTAGAAAGTGTTATTGGAACATCGAGAAGTGTTCATGGAGAGAACTGCACAGAATAGGTGACTTTCGAGTTGAGTCTGCAGAGCTGCTCAGGAGCAGAACCATTGGTGGAGGAGACGGAACTGGACAGCGCAGTAAAGTGCGTCGTGCCGGCGCCGCATGGCAGCCGCGGCTAGAGTGACGCTGCTGCCGCTGCCCTGTGGAATCATAGTGCAGCGTGCCGGCAAGTGGACTTGCTAAAAGCAGGGTGCTAAGGGGAGGCTGCTGATGAACATCAGGGAGAAATTCCAGATTTTATGCTTCAGGAGTCTGGAGAATGGGCTGTGTACAGTGACCCAGAGAAAGAGCTGCAGCCTGGGAACATGGGCTGCCGTGAAATTGAAGTCAGGGATAGCAAGGGTCCGGATGAACATGCAGACAATGGGACTCGCAACGCGAGCAGCCTCAGCACTGTCTGCCCAGGGGAGGGTAGAATCGGTGCCTGAGCCTAAGGCAGGAGGCAGGGCGAGAGGAGCCCTAGGTAGCGTAGCTGAGGCCCCCCCTCCCGTTTCGCTGACACTGCAGCATTTGGACTGTTCCACTCTGCTGCACTCAGTGTAGTGGAAAGTGAGCCAGTAAGATACTGCAGAGTGACAGGAACAGTTTTTGTGGTTGTTCTTTCTCATCCTTCTTTTACCCCTTCTTCCTCTTCCTACGTTTAGGATGGTGTCCTAGTCCACTTGCTCTTGCTATATAATAAAACGCTTGGGCAGAATACCTTATGAAGAAAGGAGGTTCATTCAGCTCGTGGTTTTCAAAGCTCTTAGGCCAAGAGCAGGATGCCTGGCCAGGCCAGCCTCTGATGAGGGCCTAAGTGTTTTAGGCCCTGGAAATAGCACCATATGCAGGCAGGAAGCTAGAGACTAAAACAAGTCGCTGTCATGAGGACTAACTCCAGGAGGCCCTTCTGAGGGTGGTGCCCTGTAGCCCCTACCTGCCCAAGACCTCAGCTCTGAGAGCTTCTGCCGTCTTCACTGCTGGGACCACACTTCATGCACGCAAGCCTTGCAGGACAACAGACCACATCTGAACCATAGCAAGTGGCTTTCCAGAAGTAGGGTGGGAATGAAGTGATGGAGACTGGGGGAATATGGCCAGGCAGCTATAACAGTGAGGACACTGAGGCAGAAGGTAGCAGCGCAAGGCCCAGAGGCCCGACAGTGCTACAGTCTCTTTCATTTATTTATATTGACTGAGGCCGGGAAAGCAAAGGTTGGCAGGTGGGGATGTAAGGTAGGCTGCAGACGAGGGTCTGGTTTGTTCTGCCTGGTCACCCAGCAGGGGGCGCTCTTTGTAATGAAGGAGATGGCCCAGAGTCGTTTGCTAGGTAATAAGATGCAGATAGACCTTTTCTAAGCCAGCAGCTAACGCAGCTAGGAGCCAGGCATGTGGCTCAGGCACAGGCCCTGAGTTCAGTCCCCACACCCAGCATGGTGCAGAGTGGTTGGAAAGAGAAGGATCAGAGGAGGGAGGTGAAAGGGAGACAGCAGGTGGGCAGAGTCTTGGGAAGGCAGCGGCAGCTAGGTGCCCCATTCCTGGTGGAGGCCAGAGGGCAGCGCAGTGGCTTGGATATCGGAGAGTGTGGTCTCGACTAATGTGTGTCTGCGTCTCCTTCTGGGAAGGTGGAGAGGAGCTGTGAGCAGCGGTCTCACTGAGGAGCACTGGCTGGGGGCTCCCAGATGTGCAGGATTGTGACTGGGAGGCGATGGCAGTGGGTGCTTAGAAACAAGAACACCGAAGACATTTGGGGTGCCAGTTCCCCAATTTGCCTATAAGCCTTGCTTGATATTTTGTATGGCTCTTTGAAAGTAAATTGTAAAATATCTGCTCACTGTTTTACCTTGCATTGGGACATAAGGCAGTTACAATCGTATTATGAGCTAATTATGGCAAAGCTTGATATATAGGTAGATTTTTAATCAACGTCTAACTTAATAATAAATAATTTAATAAAGCTTCTTAGGTATGTGTGCTTATCGTGATATGGATATCTTTATTTTGTTATGGTTGTCTTGTTCTGCGTGCTTTGAATTTTTTCTTTCTTAAAATACTTCATAAGAAAGTCTGCATGTATGTGGGTGTGTGCGGGCATGTGTATGTTCCTGGCAGTATAAGGAAAATTTATGGATGGAAAAATGTATTTTTCTCCTTAATATACAACATGGCATTAGCTTGTTATCTATATGGTTTAATTCATTGCTGTGAAAAGAAAGTTTTAAAAACAGTATAGTTCATATCAGAACATGTAAAATTTTAATTTTAAAAGGTTTGACAATCTGTTCCTGAGCAGTACTAATAGGATGTAGCAAATTTTAGCTCATTTATTTTCACCGTATTTAAATGCTAGGATGTCATTTCTCCCTAATCTCAACTGGAAAAAGGACAGCGTTCCTGTTTTTTTATTACTATGACCCTGTAGGCTCTAGAACTGTGTTATACTAACCATCCTATTTATTTGCATGGAGGGGATAAAGATAAGATACTTGGGGAGGTAGCTCAGCAGTCTAAGTGCCTAACTGGCAAGCACAAGGACCCAGGTTCCATTCCTGACACCACATACTGAGCTGGCCCCGGAAGTGTGCCGTGGCAGTGCACACCTGCAGTCCCAGTGCTGGGGAGGCTAAGCCAGGAAGATCACTACGAGTCTGAGCTGTGCAGAGAGACCCTATGCCAAATACATAAATAAATGAGATTTAAAAAGGAACATACGCAAATGAATTAAATTTTATTTTTTTGTGTTAAAAATGAGCATTTTTTACTTTGGGGCATGCTAGGACTCGAACTTAGGACCTCACACTTATCAGGCAGATGCTATACTACTGAACTAAATCCCTGGCTCTAAAAAATGAGTGTTTTGTAAGGGGAAAATGAGAACTACTTTATAAGAAAAATTTAAAAGACACCTAGTTTGATGTCAGGTCTTGTGAGCGCATGTTTTTGGTGCCAGCAAAATGCTGGGGCTACAGAACTTAATGCCCTTTCAGCTAGGGTCTGGTTTGAACAGATTGTGTATTTATAATTACAATTCTGCTTTCCCATCTTTTTTCCCAGCCGCTATTTAAATAAGGCTTTTCCTATCTGGTCCAAGAAAGATAGATTCTCCTCCACTTTTATAAACAATGTAATCTCGTACACTGGCACGGAACACTCCGCACCTGCCTGGATGCTGCTCTCCAAGATTGCTGGCTCATCACCCACACTGGACTCCACCCAAATCATGCAGTCCTGGGAGAAAATCAGCAGGTTCGCACACTCGTAACACAGCCCACGGGTGGACCCTGCAGGTTGGAAACAGCTCGTGTCTTAAGGAAGGGGGGTAGTTCATTTCATAGCCATATGCAGAGGTGCTTTCTTTAAATTCTGGTATAAAAACAAACATAAAAAGTAAGTATCACTTTTAAGCACGATCAGTGTGCCCTTGTCCGTTCAGTCCCTTTGTGTTCTCATAGCGTGATGAGTCATTCTGCCTGTCCTGTGCCCTCCAATATTAACAATCCAGAAGAAAAAGCAGTTTGTTGGCAGGCCAATGTTTAATTAGATTCTGTTTTGGCATTCCTTTTGCCTTCTCTTTAGTCAGCAGAATCCCAATTCAAACACCCTAGGACATATACTGTGTGTCATCGGGCGTATTGCAAAGCATCTTCCTGAGC